>JAJOOO010027804.1:0-25146 GCA_029582685.1 Solanum piurae
GAATACATTATTTTAATTTTGAATATTTAGATATCATGTATTTCTAATTTTTATCTAGGATATAATGCACTTTCGAATGGTGAAAACAAAAAAGCCAATATTTTACTTTAAAAATTTGTGTTTATATATGTTAACAACTTTAAACCCAAAGCTAAAATCAATACATGCGTTTTATCTTCTTCTTTTTTTAAGATTTTTTTTTTCTACTGGTGTGATTTATGTTTCATAAAGCTAGACGCATTTGTTCTATCAATATTTCACTTTAAAAACAATAATCATATATTTTTATCATATAAAATCAATGCATCAAAAAGAAAAAAAAACTCGATTGTTTATATTTGATATTGACAAATGGTGAGATCGTTCATGGTAGATCCCTAGGTTAAACAAATAACATTCAACTTACAGCTTCTACTATGATTGCTGTTACAGCATTCCAAACAAAGCTACACCTGAAGAATTAAGCTAGTGAAATCATGAGATTTTCGAGAAACAAGGAAGATATACCTGCGTTGAAGTCTTATTGTAGCTTTCTCCAATCTCCTTTATTCTATTTATGAGTGGCTGCAACTGCAAGTGCGCAAAAGTTCTTGAGCCATAAGAAGTGAAATTCTTAATAATCTCTAGTTATATAGTAAAAGCCCTTACTTTGGTAAGAAATTCAGGAGTATAGATCTGTCCGCGAGGGCCAGTGGGAGGATTTCCTGGAGTATATTTTCCGGTCAAAGCTCCTGCATAAGTTGGGAAATGTAACGAGTTTGGGCCGCATAATCCAAAGAAATGTTGACATGAATTTTCTTACTTTTAACTTGAAACAGAAAACAATTAAGATGCTGAAACATATCATTATCAGGGCACAGCATTAAGATATTTGAAGCAAATTGCATAGCATACTAGTACATGAAAAGAGCATTGCAGAATCCTTGCATTTAATCGAAAAGACAGGTATGACATAAGAGTTATAACAGACTTCCTATGCCAATAAGATGGCTGGAGAGTGGCAGGGGTGTAGTTCCCATCATTTCCTCCGTTCAAAACTGATACAGAAGTTTGAAACCAACTGGTTGTATTCCGTAACCCCTTCACCTAGGCTACATTAGCAGTTTTTTTACTGTGATGCATGATCGTTTGGAAAGAATATTAACTATGTATTGTTGGTTAAACTTTGGTGCAAAAATAACTGGGACAGTAGACGGCTGCTATAGGGAGGAATTTTCAGCAAGTCTATATACATTTTCAGTAAACATTATTTACATGTGTGATGGCATAAATCATTAATTCACGGGTGACAAAAGTGTAGGAAACCAGCTTCCAAATTTATGTTCAATAACAGCATAAAACCTCATTAACTATTTATTTCATGCCTGGTTCAACGAGGCCATAAATCGGGTCATTCTAGAACACATCTTCACAAGAAAACAGTTGTATCAGGTTTTACCTTGAGCAATGGGTGAATATGCAATCAACGTGACTCCCAATTCATCACAGGCGGCCTTGACACCATTTTGCTCTGGCAACCTGTATATCAGACTATAATTGACTTGATTTGAAGCTAGTGGAATACCTCTCCTCTTCAGCTGCTCATATGCATCGCGAAGACGCTTTTCTGAAACAAGAAATACTTCCATTGGCCAAATATTGTATGTAGCAGGCAATTTTTATATTCTTTTCTTTTTTTGGAAAAAGAGGACAATGCTTGGTTAGTTTGACAGTCATATTCTCATAACACCTTTAATAAGAAAACAATCTGAAATATTATCGGGAGGGAGAAAGTAAGATTAGTCATCAAAAGGACTGTCCAAATATTTGATTGACTAGAACGAGTCACGAGTGTACCACTATAGTTAGATACTCCCACAGCTTTTACAAGGCCCTGCTCCACTGCATCTCCTAAACCGTCAATATAACCTGGAAAAAGGATTTTCTGATTGACTAAGCTTTGTCTATGTTAAATGTGAATTATAAACTAAATCTTTGTTAAAAAGAGCATCTTATTAGTTGAATTGAACAAGGGCATCAGACATGACAAACCTTCATTTCCCCATATTCCTGGCCTGAGAATTAGACCATAAAAGCTTTTATCAGCTATTGACTGTTTGCTTAAGAAAATTATCCGAAGAAGCACGCTCGAGAAGCGTACCAGTGAAGTTGATAAAGATCAACTGAAGAAAGTTCCATACGTGTAAGAGAATCTTTTAGGGCCGCTACGACACTTTGACGGCCAAGCCTCCATGGTAATGCAGCAAATTTAGTTGCAACAGCAACCTCCACCTCTGGATCTTTTTCTTTTCTTTCCTTGATGAATCTGAAACAAAACATTAAATTATATTGGAGAAACAACAAATGTGAAGAACATGCAAATTGATATTCTTTTGTCCACAAGTGAAAATAATGAAGATTTAGAAGAACTCAAAGCTCACCTTCCTAGTAGTGTTTCAGAATTTATCGCACCGAATGAGAACTGCAAGTAGCAGAAATAATGGTTTTCTCATGATTGTCCACTTTTTTTGTACAATTTAGCAGACTAAGAAATAGCCAAAGTAAAAAACTATTCCTCACCTTTGAACCATAAACCTCAGCAGTATCGATGAATGTTATTCCACAATCAATGCTGGCATCAAAAGCAGTCTTTGCAGCCTTGAGCTTCTTATCTATCGTCATTCCAGTAAAAAGAAAAGAGTTAATCATATTGGTTATGATAATGGAGAAGCGGAACAAGCTAGATATCAACTCAAACAAAATAACTTAAGGGTGAAAAGCAAAAAGTGGCTGATATTTCAGATGCTATTAGTAATTACCATAAGATTTTCAACAGAAAAAGAAAAAAATACGAGGGCGTTAGGACCAAGCGCTTACTATCATATGCCAAAAGCTATGGTTGATAGCTAAGGCAACTTTATTTCTTAACTAAGTCCACCAAACAAGCGTTATGTTCGATCATGACTCCGATCGGGGCCACCCAGCTTCTTCGTGGGCCTTGCCATAGGCAAGATGTTGTTGTTACCCAACAAGGGAAAATGTTACATCCTGTTTGGTTCCGCGGTATGTCCAGTTTTTCATATTATGGAAATGCAAAACCTAGGCTTATTTTCTTTTCTCTTTGAAATAAAACATCCAGGCTTGGACAACAGTGGAAAGCTCCAACATTGGAGATTGAGCCTCATTTCTGACAAGTATTGACTAAATTGACTGAGAGTTCTTCAATCCTCTGCAGTCGCTGGCACTATTAACTCTCCATATCTTCATCCTCCAAGCACCATAGGGAAAGAAACCACCATTAAGCCCTTTCTTCATCGCATACCTTAGGGCACAGTTCCTTACATTGGCTTAGCTTTTAGGTGCAAATCTATGAGAATATCTTTGAGAAAACATATTTCTCCGTTCTCCAAACTAGATAACTATTCACAGAGGAAGCTGGAAATGGAAATGTTCGAGAAACTGAAAAGAAAAGGAAAATTTTCAGTGGTTGTTTGGAAGAAGAGAATAACAAGTATAGCAGTCGGAAAGTAGAGCTTTCTTGATTATTTTCTTTAACCTTCATTTTAGCTTTGGTTTAAGGCTGCTCGCCCATGTTGCTCTAATAGAGCCAAACTTAGATTTGAATATTTGAAAATAAAAAGATCAACTTTCCCTTGTTAGCCAAAATACAAGTGCACTCCTTTTTCTTAGTAAAGGCAGAGTAATAGCCTATTTGGCCAAACTTCTAAAATCAACTTATTTTGAAAAGAACTTTTTTAAAAGTGCTTTCAAAAAGGTATTTTTGATGAGAAGCCGTTTGTGTTTGGCTAATCAAATTAATAAGCATTTTTGTGCATCAATTAGCATTTGGCCAAGCTTTTCTAAAAGGGCACTTTTGGAGCAAAACTACTTTTTAGCTTCGGAAAAACAGCTTCTACTACTCCCAAAAATACTTATTTTCTCCCAAAAACTTGGCTAAACACCTCAGTTTTTTTAAATAGGCACTTTTTAGAAAAAATAAGCACTTTTGACAACCCAAAAACTTGGTCAAACAAGCAATAAGCAAGAAAATCTTTTTAAGAATCTTTTTATACAAAGAACCCTCAAGGCTTTGGTCTAGCGGTAAGATAGAAGCATGTGGTATTTAAATATCTGACATTTAAGTGGAAAAGGGTATAGGGTGGGCTCATTATCCACCGAGTTTTGAACCATGCACCACAGGTCCCGGGCGATTTTCCGGTTATCAAAATTAAAAAACTTGGATGAACAAAGAGGGTAATAAATTGGATGCTACTTAACGAGAAAAGGAAAGAAAAATCGGATACTTGAATTAGCAAATCAACTGATGTTATGGGAAATGGTCGGATTACATGAGAGAAGAAGACATTCTAAATAAACATAACATGTCACAAGGGAGGACTGAAGTGTTACATTGAATGAAGGAAACTTATCAGATTAATTAGTTAGAATAGTTAGTTAGCTAAGCCTAGATTCTGTTACTATTCTGTTGATATGTCAGCTCACTAGTTAGTTAGATATTTTGTTCTCTCATTGTATAAATACGTATTCTTCTCATAATGGAAATCAGTTAAGAGATTTTCCCCAAATTCCTCTCTTCCTCTCTGGTCTCTTCACATGAATTGTGTCCATGGATGGTGATTAGCCATGGTTATGGAGTACTCTTGACATGGTATCAGAGTGCGAGGTACTTCGATTCGTTTTTACTTCTGTGCATCATCTTCGATCCTCATTCTACTCCTGTAATGCACTTTAATCATTCACGTTCCAGAACTCTTTGCTAGATCGAGTTTTAGATCCTTTTTTTTGCTCTTTTTCTGCTGGTTTGCTGCTGTGTTTCTTCCCTAGATCGAATTATCCTTTGTCCTTTGTGTGTTTTGATTTCCACCACATTGAGTTTGCCATGGTGATTGAAAGTGGTTCCCCTTCGACTGTGAATCCTGCGAGCAACAATGGTGTTAGTTGTGAAGACCTTGGTTCTCCCTTGTATATGCATCCTTCGGACAATCCAGGTGTTTCGTTGGTCCAAATTCCTTTTGATGGAGTAGGTTATAGATCATGGAAGCGAAGTGTTCTTATAGTCTTATCAGTTAAGAATAAGCTAGGCTTTATCAATTGTGATTGCAAGAGGCCCGATCCAAGGACATCACGTTTTCGTCAATGGGAAAGATGTGATGACATGGTTACCTCCTGGATTCTCAATTGAAATTGCAGACAGCGTGGAGTATGTCTCCTATTCATTCAAATTATGGGAAGAGTTGGAAGATTGATATGATCAGACAAATGGTGCAAAGTTGTATCAAGTTCAACGTGAGATCAATGAGTTATCACAAGGAACTTTGGACATTACTACTTACTATACTAGGATGAAAAGGCTGTGGGAGGAATTGAGTACACTGCATGTCAAAACTCAATGTAGTTGCAATTGCACCTGTGGAGCTAAGGATAGTACGTTCAAAGTAGAGCAGGATAGGAGATTGATACAATTCCTTATGGGATTAAATGAAGTCTATACTGTAGTTCGAGGGAACATCCTCATGATGAATTTATTGCCTTCCCTAGCACAAACTTTTTCTTTGTTGGTGCAGGATGAGAAACAGAGAGAAATTAGGCCTAATGCTCAATTATTCATGGAGTCTGCATCTCTAAATGCAAGCAGTTCAGGGAAGAAGGTCATGGAGTCTGTTGCCTTTAATGTAAATGGTTCAGCAGGAGCAAGCACTTCTAGATCTTCAAGGCCAAATTACTCTTCCACAGGCAATAACAATTTCCGGACTAACTACTCCCAGACCAATTCCTACATTGGTAACAAGACTCGTATGATATGTGACTACTGCAAAAGACCAGGACACACCAGGGACAAATGCTACAAGTTGCATGGCTACCCGCAAACAAACAACTATCAGGATTCCAACACCTCTAATCAGAGTGGATACAGAGGCAACAATCAAAATTCCAGGTTTAATAAAGGTAAAGGTCTTATGGCTGATGTCCATGATTTTTCCTCCAAAGCTATGTCAACAGGAGATGAGGAGCACAGGGGAACTCATGCTTACACAGGTCCTCAATTGACAAGAGAACAATATGCTCAATTTGTGGAGCTGTTACAACAGTTCCAAGCTGAAAAACATGGGGATAATGCCAAGCACATGGACTTTTCTAGTGGGAGTGAATTTTGCAGGTATGATAGCATGTACCTCCTCAGTTGATTTTGGCAAATTATCATGCAGGTGTTCCCACAACAAGACTGACTCTTGGATCCTAGACTCAGGAGCCTCTAATCATATGACCTTTGACATAACATTCCTAACAAACATTACCTACCTTCCTTGCCCCTTATTAATTACTTTGCCAAATGGTTACAAAGTGAAAGTTGTGCAAATTGGTAGTGTGGTACTTGCATCAAACATTGTTTTGCATGAAGTCTTGTATGTGCCTTCCTTTAAGTATAATCTTGTTTATATTCATTCTTTCAAAATCCATACCTGAGAGTACTTTATGTTTCTCTAAATCTTCATGCATTCTGCAGGCCCCTTCAATGAAGAGGCCTCTAGTGATTGGTGAAGCCAAAGAGGGACTCTACTTTCTGTGTTCTAAGTGTCTGATGAAGCCCACTCATCCTGATGCTAAATGTGCTGCTTCAACTGCTTCTACTTCTGGTTGCATGTCAAGTCCAGCTGTTTCCACTTCTAAGACTGTTTCTTTTCCTGCTTTCTCATGTAAACATAGTACACAACCTTCCACGATAGATAATACATATAAATGTACTCCATCCATTGTACAACACTGTTTCATTCAATAAAAGTCCTCATGTTTCTGCTTCTTTTATGACTCATGCTTGCAATGATGTGAATGTGTTGTGGCATAATAGACTTGGACATGTGCCTATTGTGAAGATGAGGGAAATTAAATCCATACCTAAGAATTTTTCTGCCAGGCAACCCTTCCTTTGCAACATTTCCCAATGGGAAGGCAAGAAAGATTGCCATTTCCTCATAGCACCCACGCCTCTACCAAAATATTTCAATTTTTACACATAGATCTCTAGGGTCCGTACCACATGATGACACATGATGACTATAGGTATTTCATCACTCTAGTTGATGACTATAGCAGGTGTACATGGACTCAGTTATTGACGTGCAAGAGTAACACCTTAGCAGTCATCAAAAACTTTTTGTCCATGATTGAAAACCAATTCAATACTTGTGTTCAAACCATAAGAACTGACAATGGACTTGAGTTTGTGAATGCAGAGACCTCAGCGTTTCTCAAGTCAAAGGGAATTATTCATGAAAAAACTTGTCCCTACACACCACGGCAAAATGGGGTGGTGGAAAGAAAACACAAGTACTTGTTAGAAACTGCCATGGCTCTTCTTTTCCAATCCAAATTAGCTCCAAGATACTGGGGTGAATATGTATTGTGTGCCACATATATCATTAACAGACTTCCTATCTCACACATGAAGGGCAAATGTCCATATGAATTACTATACAAAACCAAACCAGTCTACTCCCACATGAGAACTTTTGGTTGCCTTTGTTACCCTACTTTTCCAAAATCTCATATAGACAGGTTCCAAGCAAGGACCACACCCCACATCTTCATAGGTTACCCATTTGGATCAAAAGGTTACAAAGTTCTCAGTCTGGCCACAAGGGAAAATACACATCTCCAGGGATGTAGTCTTTAAAAAAACTATTTTTCCTTTTGTTGTTATCCTTGATGTATCTTCTTTTCCTTCTGTCTTACATTCTGTGCCTTTCATAGATACTGTGCATACTGAAATTGAATCACAAACAGTACAACATGTTGAACACAATGTAATTGATGTAAGTGACATTCCACTTCACACTTCACCTAATTATTCAGCTAATTTACATGCCACCATTCAGCCTCCTAATCCTACCCATAGAACTGAACCTACACCTTCAAGTAGACCATCTAGATCACATAGATTGCCCACATACTTACATGTTTATGTTTTGTCCAAGACTATGACTAATGCATCTATCCAATTACAAAATTCAAACATTTCCCTTAATACTGCCTTTTCAAAACACCAGCATATACCACCTGAGGTCTTGGCACTTGAGAGTCAGTATATACCACCTGAGGTCTTAACACTTCAGAGCCAGACACTGGTGAGAAATATCAGCAATGATGATGAACCTTCCTCATATGGGGAGGCTGCTATGAATCCTGCCTGGCAGCAAGCCATGGCACAGGAGTTTGAAGCATTGCATACAAATCATACTTGGGACCTTGTTAATCTCCCTAGTGGCAAGAAGGCCATAGGGTGCAGGTGGGTCTATAAGGTAAAACATAAGGCTGATGGGACTGTTGAGAGTTTCAAAGCTAGACTTGTAGTGAAAAGATATACTCAAGAAGCTGGGATTGACTATACAAAGACCTTTTCACTAGTGATCAAGATGACAACTATGAGGGCTTTGTTAGCCGAAACTGTAAAGAAAGGCTGGAGCATATTTCAACTAGATGTAAACAATGCATTCCTTCATGGAGAGCTACATGAGGAGGTATATAGGAGGTCCCACCAGGCTTAGTAGTGCATAAGCCAAGGATGTTATGCAAGCTAAACAAGTCCCTAGGTCTGAAACAAGCCAGCAGGCAGTGGTATGCCAAACTGGCTGAAGCCTTGTATTCAAAGGGGTATACTCACACATTGAATGACTATTTATTGTTTCATAAAAATTCTGAAATTTTCACCATTTTTGTTGTTGTATATGTAGATGATGTGGTTTTAACTGGCACGAGTGTTTCTGAAATTGAGGAACTCAAAACTTTTCTCCATGACAAGTTCAGGGTCAAGGACTTGGGAAAGTTGCACTATTTTCTTGGGAAGGAGGTACTTTACAAAGATGATGGACTTATCATTTCTCAAAGGAAATTCGTTCTTGACATGTTGAAGAGTTACAAGGTTGCAAGCATGAGCAGTTGCACATCTCCACTCGACCTTGCAGTAAAACTCTATTTCAAGGAAAGAACTCCTTTGTCAGAACCTCTTTCTATAGAAAGCTTATTGGAAAGCTGAATTTCTTGACCAACACTAGGATGGACATATCATACAGTGTACAACATCTTAGCCAATTTATGCAGGATCCTAGAGAGCCACACTTACAAGCAGCATTCCATATACTAAGATATCTCAAGGCAGATCCCACTCTAGGAATTTTCATGTCCAAAGACCAATCATACAATGTCAAAGCCTATTGTGACTCTGAATGGGCAGCATGTCCTGACTCCAGGAAGTCAGTAAGTGGTTACATTGTATTGATAGGCAATAGTCCACCCAGCTGGAAATCCAAGAAACAAGAGACTATATCTTTGTCTTCAGCAGAGGCAGAATATAGGGCTCTAAGGAAAGTTGCAGGTGAGTTAGTTTGGCTTAGCAGATTATTGGCAGAACTCACAATGCCACTGCCAACACCTATTGAGGTATATTGTGATAGTCAATCAGTCCTTCACGTTGCTCGAAATCCAGTGTTTCATGAACGAACTAAACACGTTGAAGTTGATTGCCATTTTGTAAGGAATCTGCCATTTTGTAAGGAATCTGCTTCAGACATGTCTCATTTCACTACATCACATAAGTTCTGATAATCAACTAGCAGATATATTGACTAAGACATTGACTGGGATCAAGCATTCTGCAGCATTGAGCAAGTTATCAGTGTTCTCCACACCTCCAACTTGAGGGGGGGGGGGGGGTATTATGATCTAGCTAATTATAATATTAGTCTAATTAGTTAGTTAATCAGATTAATTAGTTAGAATAGTTAGTTAACTAAGCCTAGATTCTGTTACTATTCTGTTGATGTGTCAGCTGTTCTCTCATTGTATAAATACGTATTCTTCTCATAATGGAAATCAGTTAAGAGATTTTCCCCAAATTCCTCTCTTCCTCACTGGTCTTTCTCATGAATTGTGTCCATGGATGGTGATTAGCCATGGTTATGGAGTACTCTTGACAAAACTGAAGACAAAGTGTAATTTGTGTCATCAGAATACTCTTCAAAGACTACAACAATCAGATAGGCAATCCACAATATGCTTCAATGTTTGTTATTTTTGCTGAAACAACTCTAGATTTTTCTACTTATAGAACTGCTTCTTAGACGTTAATGTAGCCAGGAATAACCTCAGTTGTTTCTAACATGTTTATAACTGTTATAGCAATTGCAACTTCAGTATCTACGTTGAGGAAAAACATTGATGAACATATTGTCACAAGCTAGAGGCCAAAATAGCTATAAAGTGCCTGACTATCTTCAAGGAATTCAGAAAGGAAAAAGAATATCTAACGACGGCAGTAATTCCAGTAGCAACAGTAACTAATATCAATATATTTTCCCAAAGGAAACGTAAGTAGGAATGCGCCTGGTCCACAAGAGATGACATGGTTTTTTCTGCTTTGCAAGATATTCTCAACTCCACTTTCTCGGGACTCCTTACTATCCAAGAGAAAACCTCTATGTGATGAGTATAGCCTTCTCTATCTGTTGCAGGTCAAGGTCTTCTTCTTTGTACCCCGCAAATGCAGATTCATATCCTTCAAAGATAAATCTTTCGCGGAGCTACTTTTCATCCTAACCATGGGATTCGCTTGGTTCGACCAAACAAGCGATTTCCCTTTCAAACTCTCAGTTTCTCATTGAAATGCCACAGGTAATGTGATTAAGAAAATCACATTCAGCTGAGGGAATGAACAGATAAGGTTACTCACTACCGTAAGATTGTCCTGATTTTACGACAACTGTGTGCTGGTGAACATTACAATTTACACAAAGGTGCCATTAGGCCTCAATCCAATTTCCTTCTTTGCTTCGGAACAATTGGGGCATTCCCTTCAAGCTATATATGTTCAATACCAGCAAACAAGAGTATCCAGCTCTCTATGTATGTATTATCTCTTAAATTTCCAAAATGAATATCCTACTAAATCCTTGACTAATAAAAAACTAGAGTAAACAGTCACAATACTAAGATAGCAAGGGAAAAGAGGAACATAATACCAAAGACGAATGTAGTACTACTTTAGTTACGATTCCTCCTAGGCTACTAACTCTGGCTTAATCCGTGTATTAATTTTTAACCCAAACCCATAATGATCAAATTATGGATTCCAAGCAGCAATCTTGAACACTCATTTTTACATGACCAAATAAGAAATGTAGCACAGAATCAGTTCACAGGATTTAGCAATCGCAGTATTGTTATAGTAAAGGGGAAATTACAAGGCACGGAATCAAACCCTCACCAAAAAGGTGACCAACCAACTAAGCTACTAAAATTGAGATAGTCACAATTACCCAAATTATCAAAAAGTTTGTCAAATTCTCTAATTTTAATATGAAAAAAAAGAACTCACCATCCCATTCAAAGTTGTTCCAATAGCTAGTGTCACCCCAAGACCAAGCCCCAATTCCAAGCTTAGTTACCTTCAAATCAGACCCACCAAGCTTCACCTTATCTTCTTCTGAGTTAACTGTAACACTACTCTCAGGTGCTACAGCTCTGATTTTCTGACCCCTCATTTGGCTTAAAGAACACAAACAGGCACTGCTGAAATGCAAAGCCATTTGGTATTACTTGCACTATTTTTGCAGTGAGAACCTGAATCATTCTTTGTCTACTATTTGTATGATGACACAAGTCTCCGGTTAATGTCACTTCACTTAACTACTGGCTCTTACAATTAAGCCAATTTCCTATATTTTGATTTGGCACCAATTATTATAACAAATTCTCTTAAATTTTGTAGGTTACCTATGTTATATAGAAAGTTGAAACTAAAAAATATTCTTTTTAAATTAGACTAAAAAGGAAAATAAATTAAAGCAAGAGAGTATGATTTTTTTTTTTAATTCTAATTATATTTTCTAACACAAAAATCAGGCAGTTTGAAACCTACAGTGTTCTAATGGGAAGCCCTTCTGGTAATGTCTAAGAAATTCAATCAAAAATGTTTTAACAAAATTAGGTTTTGATCTAACTCACATTTTAAAAAATAATTCAAAATAATAAGAATTGTAGAAGCTTAATTACACATCTCATTAACCAGACTTCTTCATTCTTTAACTTGACCTGATTTCACTCAAAAATGCAAAACACATACATTTTGTATTTGTGTTTCAGTCTTTTAATATTAATATTTTATTTTGTGCGTACATAAATTTTGGATGAATTGAGTCAGGATTAATGTTTTTTAATTGAACTATTATTCAATAGATTTGAATAGAAAAAAGAAATGAGTTATTCATCAAAAAAGTTACTCCTAATCCTAATATTTTCATGTAATTTATATTTAAAATTTAAAATAAAATAAAATGACATATATATAAAAATAAATAATGATAGTTACATAAGCCTGAAATTTAGGCCACAAGTGTCGCACATGAGAAGATTGATGGCGCTAGTGTAATGGCATTTGTTTGTACACGTCTCTTTATTTGCAAGTTGCAAATCCAATACTTTCACGCCCAAAATAATAATTTAACAAATGAAAATTTTATTTCTTTTTTAAAAAGTAAAAACAAAAATGGGAGCGGAGGATTAAACGGGACGGTATAGAATTTTTTTATAAAAAAAATATCTAATTCTTAAATCTTTTCTTAAAAATTTGGGGGAGGAGAGGAGGTGTTGGAAGGGTACGGTGAGAGTAATTGGGTGATGGAGTGGGGTAAGAAAACGTTTTAAATTTTATTTTATTTTTAAAAATTAGGATAATAATATTTTAATAATTAATTTTTAATTAATACTAATAATTTATTTAATTTTTATCAAGTGAAATGTTTTTTTTATGTGGAATGTCATGTGACAATTTTATTTTTTTTATAAAAAAAAGAGAGTTTAGTACACACTCTATCCAGGGTCGTCCCGACAATATGACAACTAAAGCAATTACTTGGGGCCCCAAATTTTTTAGGAGACCCCAATTTTGATATCATTATATCAACATATCAAATTTATTATATCAGCTTATCAAATTCAGAGCAACTATTTCAATATTATTATATATACTTTTTAAATTTGTGAGTCGGATTTTATTATTCTAACTTTATATTAATTTTTTTCATTGAAAAATTTCATTATTTGCATTCTTAATTCATAAGATCGGCATATATCCTACCTCTCGAAACTTCACTTCTAAGATTACATTGAGTATGTTATAGTTATTCAATTTATATAAGACAACTAAAAAATAGGAGTAATAAGGTCTCACAATGAAGTTTGACTTTAAGGCCCCAAACTTGTTGAGACTGACCCCATCAAGAGAGTGTAATAAAAGAGATATATGTTTTTCAAACTAATGAGTGATAGTTTAAGTATGAAACTCACATTTTCAATAATTTATATGTGTTTTTGACATTTCAATCTTATCTAAACAAAGATAAAAATTATACGTTGAGAAAACTAAGCGTCTTAACCACTTAATATTCAGATTATGCAATATCTTAATATTTAAATTCAGACCTTTGAATTTTAATACATACTTTAATATTCAAATATGTATTTAGATTCAAATATTTTAATTTGAACGAAAACAAGTGAGGGCTTATCTAGAAAATCAATTATAAATATCAAAACAAGCCGATTTGAAATGCATATCTTTTGTTGCTATATGAATCTTGACATTTTTTTCTCTTTTATTATATTCTTTCATTTAAATGTATTTTTAAATATAACCAATAGTTCGAATCCACGAGAGGGAATTTTTTTTTAAAAAAAGAAGTAATTAACAAAGGTTTTCTTACACAAAAATAAGTCATCAATTTTCAATCACTTTTTAGTATATTCATCAAGAAAACCAAATTGCGCGGAGTATTTGCAATACAAATTAAAAAAGAAGATATAGCTCGAAAATAAGCATGACGTAATTTTAGTAGAGAGTACTTAGGAATTTTAATCCTAAGATTTAGAAGATTTTATGTTTAGTATATTCCTTTTCTTAATTACTAGAACTAGAATTATTCTTCACTTATTTAATAGTATATAGTAATGGGATTCAATTTTGTAAATATTCAAAAAATCTAAAATTCGTCATAATTGAGTTGTTTAAAAAAAAATATATGAAAAAAGTATTAATTCATGATCAGACATATATAAAATTTAAAATTTCATTTTCGATTTTACAAGAATGTCTGTGAGTCTTTTATTTGTTTCTATTTGATGGATAAAATTTTGGAGAATAGGAGTACTATAACCTAGCGTCTCAGAATAGGAAATTATCACGGATATTAATTCCAAAATTCAATTTATTTTAGAAAAAACTACACATATCAATAAGCATCCACACAACTTTTAAAAGATTATTCAACACACACTATTTCCTAGCTGATTGCATAAACCATCTCCCACTCACACTCCCCTCTCTCTCACCTTTTTCGTCCTCCCTCTTCCATGTTTCTTCTCTTCACTTTTTTTTTTCTTTTTCTCTTTCTCTATCTTCTTCTTATATGTTTTCTTCTGTCTTGTTAAATTGCTGAATCAATACATTATCAATGGAAAAAATGTAAAATGGGAGCAGTTAAGAAAGCAGAGAGTTCATCTTCTTCAGAGAACTTGCATTGAATATCATCTGTAATTAGATTGTCTAACTTCTAATGAATAAGGCTAGGACCTATTATATACAAAAGATTCTACTTGCTAATAATCTCTAACCATCTACTAACTACATAAAATATCTTCTAACAAACTCTAACTGACTCGTGAGCCAGCTCAGCTCGACTAGATGCAACTTGTTTATCATAGTCGTAGTCCTCAATACCCCCCTTCAAGCTAGGTGGTATGAAGATGTTCTTCAAGCCTAGCTTGGAAACTAGATAAGAGTGTTGTGCAGAACTTAGTCCCTTTGTGAGGATATCGGCAGGTTGTTCTTGTGTGGGCAAATATTGAATCAGCACAAGTCCAGCTTGAACCTTTTCCCGAATGAAGTGACAGTAAATGTCGATGTGTTTAGTCCTTTCGTGGAATACAGGATTTGCTGCGATCTGAATGGCAGCTTTACTATCACAATATAAAGAAACAGGTAAAGACAATGGCATATCCAGCTCCTTGAATAAACCAGTTAACCAAACTATCTCAGCGACAGTAAAGGCGAGGCTCCTATACTCTACCTCTACAGAGCTTCTGGAAATGGTAGGTTGTTTCTTAGACTTCCAGGATAACAAAGCACTTCCAAATTTAATCATATAACCAGTAATGGATTTCCTATTGTTAATGCAAGAGCCCCAATCAGCATCACAGTATGCTTGAAGTGTGTCTGCTGTCTGAACATCCATATAAAGGCCTAGACCTGGAGCTTGTTTCACATATTTCACCACTCGAACATCTGCTTCCATATGAGAGGCCTTAGGAGCATGCATGAATTGGCTTAAATGCTGGACTGTAAAGGATATATCAGGTCTTGTTATGGTAAGGTATAACAACCTTCCAACTAGTCATTAATATTCAGTAGGGTCTGCTAACAAAGAATCAACACATGAACTTCCAACATGTAGATCAAACTCATGTGTGGTAAGCTTCAAATTCATCTCAACAGGAGTGACAGATGGTTTGGATCCTCCCAATCCCAAATCAGAAATGAGCTCAAAGGCATATTTTCGTTGATGCATTAGCATACCACCTGCATTTCTGGCAAATTCCATGCCCAAGAAATATCTCAAAGTGCCCAAGTCCTTAATTTTGAAGTTTGCCTTAAGTACTTGTTTGGCATCATCTATAAGTTGTGGACAACTTCTAGTAATCAACAAATCATCCACATATATAAGTACAATCACAATCCCATTTGCAGTCCTCTTTATCATCAATGAATAATCAAGATGGCTCTGCTGAAAACCAGCAGCAAGTAAAGCAGTAGTGAGCTTCACATTCCACTGTCGAGAAGCCTGCTTCAGCCCATATAGAGACTTAAGTAACCTGCATACTTTAGGATCCCCTTTCTTATCATGCTGAAATTTTTGTGGTAATTGCATATAGACTTCCTCAATAAGATCTCCTTGTAAAAAAGCATTATAAACATCCATATGTTGAATGTCCCATCCCTTTGAAACAGCCAAGGTCAAAACAGTCCTCAATGTAACCATTTTTACTACAGGAGAGAAGGTCTCTTGGTAATTCAGGCCTTCTTTCTGATTATAACCTTTTGCTACTAGCCAAGCCTTGAATCTTTCTATCTCACCACTAGCTTTATATTTGATTTTATAAACCCATTTACAACCAATTGCTTTCTTTCCTTTTGGCAAAGAAACAACCTCCCAAGTTTTGTTATCCTCCAATGCTTAAATTTCTTCCTTCATAGCATGTAACCATCTACAATCAGTAGCAACCTGATAATAAAATTGAGGTTCAGTCTCAACTGATGAACCAACAATGTAACATTGATAGGTGGAGGAAAGGCAACTGTAATCAATGTTGTCTGAGATAGGATAAAGGCAATGGTTTGATCTGCTTGTGGAGGCAGTAATGAAATCTTTTTGCCAAATGGGTGGTTTACTTGGCCTGTGAGATCTCCTTCTCTCAGGAGAAGGATGTAAATGATCATCAGGAACAGCGGAAGGAGGTGAAGCTACTTGTATACTTTCTTCACTTGTTATTGTAGCAGGTTGGACTGCATCTGCTTCATTGAACACCACATCCCTACTAACAATTTTTTTTTTATGCTCAAGATCATATAACTTGTAACCCTTTTGTGTAGAACCATAGCCCATTAAAACTGATCGAATAGCCCTCGGACCAAATTTATCAGTTTTGACTAGATTTGTAGCATGACATAGACAACCAATCACTCTCATGTAGGACAGGTCAGGAGATCTCTTATACATCAGTTCAAAAGGTGATTTATTGTGCAATACTGAAAAAGGAATTTTATTTATAATGTGTACATCACTTAAGACACACTCACCACAGAATCTAATTGGTAAGTGACCTTGAAACCTTAATGCCCTTGCAGTCTCTAAAATGTGTATGTGCCTTCTTTCCACTACACCATTCTGTTGTGGTGTATGTGGACAAGAACTTTGGTGCACAATCCCATGACTCTTGAACAACCCATCACACTGAGCATTAAAGAACGCAGTACCATTATCTGATCTGAAAGTTTTAATTTTCTATCCAAATTGAGTGTCAATCAACAAAATGAGATTCTGTAAAACAGTAGAAATATCAGATTTCAAGTGCATTAAGAAAATCCATGTCCATCTTGAATGATCATCAACCACTGTTAGAAAATATCTCATTTTATTATGTGTAGCAGCCTTATAAGGTCCCCATACATCCAAATGAATCAAGTCAAAACAATTTTCACTTCTACTTCGACTAATAGGAAATGTCAATCTAACTTGTCTTACTAATGGGCATACATCACAACTAGGTATAACAAGTTTTTCTGGACTCTCAAACATCTTAATTTTCCTAAGCACACTCATAGGGATATGACCTAGTCTCTTATGCCACGTTTCAGCTTCTTCCCATCCTTTAACAGCTGCTAGTGCCTTCTTTGATTTATCATGATGTTGGTGTGGTCTTGTAATGTACAAGCCATCAATCTCTTCACCAATCTCCTTCACTTTCCCAGTGAAGAGATCCCGAATTATAAATAAATCAGGAAAGAAAACGACACAACAATTCAGTTCTTTAGTGAGCTTAGACACTAAAAGAAGATTGAACTGAAAAGTTGGCACACACAACACATTTTTAACTACATCACCTCCTGTTAATTGTGAACTGCCTGAGTGTGTAACAACAGTTGAATCCCCTGTGGGGAGTTGGACCTTTCTTAGGTGAGAAACTGATAATCCATGATTAAGTAGAGCTTTATTACTAACCATATGATCAGTAGCACCACTATCTACTATCCAAGATGAGCTATAAGTAGTACTGTTACAGTGAGAAGAACCAACAAAAATACCTGCTACATTTGCACTGGATTCACTCAACATGGGTTTGTTCAGCATGTGAAGGATGTTGTTATATTGACTCGGAGTAAACTGTGGCACAAATCCAGGTCCAAAATTTCCAGCAATAGATCCAGAAGTGTGTCCATTTGTATTTCCTGTAAATTGCATGGGAGAAACAAAATGGCCAATACCATCACCTGTATATTGCATTGGGTAATTGAGATTATTGTTGAAATTATTGTGCTGCATTTGAGGTAATGAAGGTGCAGTTACAATATTCGCCTTCTTCTTTCCTTTGTAGTCTGCAGGGTAGCCGATGAGTTGATAGCATGTGTCCTTTGTATGGCCCTGCATATTGCAATGTGTACAATGCTTGAGCTTGTTGCAATTGGCTCGAATGTGCCCTTTCATGTTACAAAAATCGCAGTACATATTTCCTCCTTTGTGAAATCGATAAGAATTACCATTACCACTTCCATTACCCGAACTTGGAGAACCTTGAGATCCAAAAGCACTGCCTCCAGGTGTGTGAGTGAATAATGCAGTTGGATCAATCGTTTGTCCAGATCCACTTAAGGAACGTTGGCTTTCATCCTGAACAATCATTGCATAAAACTGATTCACACTAGGAGATGGATTCATCATTAGAATTTGGCTCCTTGCTTGCCCATAGTTATCGTTCAACCCCATAAGAAACTGAAGTAATTTTTGCCTAAGCATACTATCAGTATAATCAACTAATTTTGCACAGTCGCAGGAAGGAGGTGGGAGTATCGAGTCATATTCATCCCACGGATCTTTCAATTTCGAATAGTAAACTGAAACAGGAGAAACTCCTTGAACATGCATAACAATTGCTTTGTGGAGATGAAAAAAACGTGACATGTTTACCTTGTCGAATCGTTCCTTCAAGTCATTCCAAAAAATGAGAGCTGCATTAGATCGAAACAAGATACCACTAACTAGATCCGTGCTTACATTATTCATCAACCAAGAGAGGACCATCGCATTGCATCGATCCCACTGTTTCTTCTCCAGTTCTTCTTTAAAATCATCTCGTCGAAGACTACCATAAATAAATCCCATCTTATTCTTCGTCAAGAGGGTTAATTGCATAGCTCGACTCCATAGTGAGTAATTTTCCATCCTTGTGAGCTGGATTCCAATCTACACAGCTCCTGGGATATCAGATGTCGATAGATACAAAGGATGATTATGGTCGATCTTCATTGCCATCGCAGTTCCTCAACTCTGCAATATACTGATTTTTTTTTGGAGATGCGAAAAATTCACCCAGAACTCTATCAATTAAGCTCTGATACCATGTTAAATTGCTGAATCAATACACTATCAATGGAAAAAATGTAAAATGGGAGCAGTTAAGAAAGCAGAGAGTTCATCTTCTTCAGAGAACTTACATTGAATATCATCTGTAATTAGATTGTCTAACTTCTAATGAATAAGGCTAGGACCTATTATATACAAAAGATTCTACTTGCTAATAATCTCTAACAATCTACTAACTACATAAAATATCTTCTAACAAACTCTAACTGACTTGTGAGCCAACTCAGCTCAACTAGCTGCAACTTGTTTATCATAGTCGTAGTCCTCAATATCATCTTCTCTTCCTCCTTTCCTTCTACTTTAGTTACGTTTATGGTTAAGCTTGATCGTGTTATTAATTAACTGCAAGTCAATATTTGGATGATTAAGTTGGAGATTAGATTTGAATAATTAATATCGAAAGTCAACAAGAATGATATTATTATTGTTGTCTTTTCTTCTTCTTCTAAGTATGTATTTATGCACATATACACTTGATATATAAGTACATATTTAATATTGGTACACAAATACACTGTAAAAACTGTTACAAATTGATGCATATATAGAAGATACATGCTTTCAAAATTGATATTGAATACATGGATAAACTCATAGAAATTAATACAAGTTTATGCATAAATAGTCAGATATATGCATTCATATTCTACTAAATATACTCGTAGAAATTGATGTTGGATACACATTTATATGAAACTAGTAAAATTACCCGCTCTAATATCACGGAATATATAAAATAATACTTAAAACCTACCTGTCACTAAAACTAAAACTATATTATCTTACATAAAAGATTAATAATGTAAATGAAAATGAAAATTATTACATCTAGCATTTATCCTTAATAACATAAACATAAATTAATGACTATAAAAATACATATCAGGATCTGTAACATAAGCAATTGTGTCACTGAGCCACTCAACATGAGTAAAGTACACAAATATTTAATTGTGAAGAAGAAAAGGTTCAGAATTTTCGTTGTTTTAAAATGAGGAGAAATCCCTCTATTTTTAGACAACAAATGGTAGTGTGAACAAATGTTTATTGTGCCTTATCGAAAATGTTACAACTATTTGGAAAAGTTGCAACCCTTCGAAAGGTCACAACCTTTCATAAAAGTCACAATTTTTCATAAAAGTCGCAATTCTTCATTAATGTCGCAACTTTTCATAAAAGTCACAACTTTTCATAAAAGTCACAACTCTTCATTAAAGTCGCAACTTTTCATAAAAGTCGCAACTTTTCATGAAAGGGGAAGACTAGTTTTGGAAATAAATAAATAAAAAGTGAATTCTGGTTTGTGGTGGCACCAAGTGGGCGGGCCTAAGATTCTCTTTTATATATATATGATATATGATATGATAATTGTTAACATAGATCTAGATTAAAAAAAAGGAGTGGAACGAGATAAAGAGCGATTGAGTAAGAGAGAAAAGAGGTGAACGAGAGAGGTAGTATATCTCAATTATCAAATCTACATAAATCACATTTTAAATACAGTAAATTTAATTTAAAATTTGAATAAAATATGTCATTTCTGAAATTATCGCTTAGTAATTAGCTTGTATGCTAGTGTGTTACATGAATTGCTCAATATTTGAGATATTTCCAGTTTTATCAAACTAAATACACATATACATGAAATGTAAACACAAATATAAAAAAGGAGAGGAACGAGATAAAGAGTGATCGAGTAAGAGAGAAGAGAGACGAGCGAGAGAGATAATATATCTTAGTCTTTATATACATGTGAATCATATTTCAAACACAATATATCTAATTTAAAATTCGAATAAAAATATGTAATTTTTGAAACTATCTCTTCAAGCCATATACTAGTGTGTTGCTCTTAATATTTGGGATATTTCCAGTTTTTATCAAACTAAAAAAAACAAACTTGTGCTACTTTTTACCCGACAAACTTTTGCAAATTTTTTCCCTAGAAAAATATTAAAAATGGGAACTCCCTAGAAACTTCAAAAATTCTACGACGAGGCCACGCCAACAGCAAAAACCAACACACCCGGCGTTACATATCACGCCACGTGTACATTATTCCACATGTCAAATCCTTATTGGTCAGTAGCTACACTTTCCACCTGTGCCCCAACGGTATATATACCCTACACTTTCTTCTGCTGCTGAAATTTCGTCTTCCCAATTTTTGAATTTTCACCGGAGATCTTTGTCCGATTAACTCCGATTTTCCGATGCCAGCAAAGAATATGTTGTTCCGGATAGGGATATTCCTATCCTTGTTTTTGCTCAATCCGATTCCATCTCAATCTGCGGTTTCCAGCATAGATCTGGGATCAGAATGGTTCAAAGTTGCCGTGGTTAACCTAAAACCCGGACAACCCCCAATATCTATCGCGATTAACGAAATGTCCAAACGGAAAACTCCCTCAATCGTCGCATTTCACTCCGGGAGTCGCCTCATCGGTGAAGAGGCTTCTGGAATCGTCGCTCGTTATCCTAACAAGGTCTATTCTCATCTCCGTGATCTAATATCAAAACCCTTTTCCCACGTTTCCAAAACCCTAGAATCTCTTTACCTGACTTATGACATTTCTCCCGAGGAATCGCGGAATGTGGCGGTTTTTAAAACTGAAAATGGTAATTTTACTGCGGAGGAGTTGGTAGCGATGTTATTCAAGTATGCCCTTGGATTGGCGGAAGCGCATACTAGGGGGACACCGGTGAAGGATGCTGTGGTGACTGTGCCTCCGTATATGGGAGTAGCGGAAAGGAAAGGGCTGCTTGTTGCTGCGGAATTGGCTGGTATTAATGTGTTGGCGCTTGTGAATGAACATTCTGGTGCAGCGTTGCAGTATGGGATTGATAAAGATTTTTCTAATGGTTCAAGGCACGTGATTTTCTATGATATGGGTGCGGGTAGTACATATGCTGCCTTGGTGTATTTCTCTGCTTATAATACTAAGGAGTTTGGGAAGACTGTATCAGCTAACCAATTTCAGGTCAAGGATGTTAGATGGGATGCGGAGCTGGGTGGAGAACATATGGAACTAAGATTGGTGGAGCACTTTGTAGATGAGTTCAATAAACAGGTAGGAAATGGGGTTGACATAAGGAAGTCTCCAAAGGCAATGGCAAAGTTGAAGAAGCAAGTCAAACGAACAAAGGAAATTCTTAGTGCAAACACAGCAGCTCCAATTTCAGTTGAATCTATTTATGATGATCGGGATTTTAGGTAAGTTTGTTGTCCCTTTTTTATCCACATGCTTTCTTGTTTTCTTGTAGTTCATCAATTAGTTGGTAGTTTTAGTTCTGAAATTTATCTTTATCCAGAGAAAGATGATCAGAATAATCCTGCCTACTATATGTAAGGCTTGGGGAAACTTTATGCTGATTCTGGGTGAGACTTAGTACTGTATACCCACAAGCTATGCTATTTCATGTTTTGCTTGTGATGAACACTACAAGAGATTTGAGTCCATGTGCTTGACATGGGATGAAGCTACTCTTCAAAGGAATAGGCTCTTGCTGTAACTGCTTCTTTTAAATTTAAGCATTACTGTTGCAATTTCTTTTCTATTTTTCAGCCTTTCACTAAATTTAGGGTACATTTGAGAAGTCCATGTACCCTGAGATGAATTATTAATCGGCACATAGGGGCCAGGTCCTACTTTTGGCACCTTGACCACTGTACCTTGCCAGCGATATTTTGGACCAGGCTAGATCTAATATCAACTTTGCCTAAGCAAGAAAAATTGGTCAAAGAAATCTCTTGCTTAGATAGAAGTGTAAACCTATATGGTTACACTCACTCTCCCCTTAACCCCAAATCAGTGAATTAGCACTTTGTGCATGAAGTAAGCCTCATTAAAATAAAATTGATCCAACTCCTGTGAGGGTTTGGTCAAACACTTCTACTGCCATGTTATTTCTCAAGCTGATCTTGCTATGGGATTACACAAATGCAACTTTACTTGATTTTACATTTTTTTGTCCCTGTGATTGTTTCTATTTTGTTTACTTTTTCAGAACTTTTGGTTACTCAAAATTTAACATGACATGCAAGTAATAATGATTAACACATGTATCCACCGAGTTTAGAAGGCTGTGATTGGTCCAAAGGGGGGGTCACAGACGGACTTCTCGGTTATCAAAATAAAATAAAATAATGATTAACACATGTAGTTGAGGTGAAGGATCAGCTGTTCAGCTTATGAGAGAGTTAAGAATTTGAAAAGGCGAACAGAATAATGAAGAAAATGCTTCTATTCTTATATAAAATGGCATATGTGAAAGGTGAAATAGGGCTTGAGGGCAAGGTGTAGTTAAAAGTTGATGCTGTCACATTCCCTCTGATTCCGTGCTGTATAACTTATGTGATTAATTTAAAACTGATTCTCTGGGGAAATACATCAAACTGCAGTGCTCTGTAAATTGTTTGTTTCTCTTTTGTGTTTTCCCATGTTTGCTTGTCTTTCTTCATATTTTTTAGTTAATATGACAACGGATTATGTTTATCTCTAGTTGACATGATCAAATGCTCAATTCCGTCTTTGATAAGAAAGTTCTGCTCCTGCATGAATAGTGTTGCTATCTAATACATATAGGAGTACTCTTCCTCTAATGTGTGACTTGTGTGTATGTCCTGGCTTGCATACACATCTGGAAGAGGCGGAAGAGTGATATTCAACTAGTATTTTTCACTTGTTTTTCATTTATTCGCTCATCAGGAATTTATTTTGTCGCAGGAGCTCAATAACCCGTGAGAAGTTTGAAGAATTATGTGCCGATTTGTGGGAAAAAGCTCTTGTACCATTAAAGGAAGTTCTTACTCATTCTGGTTTGAAAATAGAAGATATTTATGCAGTGGAGTTGATTGGAGGTGCCACTAGGGTGCCAAAATTGCAGGTCTGAGTCCCTGCTCTTTTCTTAACAAAGTTAAGGTCTACTAACCACAGTAAAAATATACATATTTTCAGTTGTCGTATACTTGTAAACACAAGGTAAGTGTTTAATTGCTAATGACTTACTATAATAAGGATAAAATAAATGTTTTCTTGTTGGCTGGTGGAATTTCTTGCCGCCGAATCTGTAGCATTATCTTTATATGCAGTCGAGTCAATGTTGATTTAGACATCATTGCTTGTATCATGATCGATTTAGGAGTTGTGAGAACACTGATTGTTTTCTTGAAAATAAAATTTACATTCCTCGATTGCAGGCTAAGCTGCAGGAATTTCTTGGAAGGAAAGAACTGGACAGACACTTGGACTCCGATGAAGCAATTGCACTTGGGGCCTCATTGCATGCTGCTAATATAAGTGATGGAATCAAATTGAATCGTAAATTGGGAATGATTGATGGTTCTCCATATGGATATGTGATTGAAGTAGATGGTCCAGATCTTCCTAAAGATGAAAGCACCAAACAGTTGACCATACCACGTATGAAGAAACTACCTAGCAAGGTATATCAGAAATTTGTTTTGACTGTATATTGTTGGTGAACAATAGGTTATTAAGGAACATACTTAACACATGACAGTTTTATGTCCCATCGTGTGATCGATCTGCAGATGTTCAGATCTATTGTTCACAAAAAGGATTTTGAAGTTTCACTAGTGTATGAAAGCGATGACTTCTTGCCACCTGGAACTACTTCACGTACATTTGCTCAGTATGCAGTGTCAGGTCTTACTGATGCCAGCGAGAAGTAAGAATCACTGATATCTGGATCAAATGGTATTTGGTGATCTATTATTCTGAGCTTTGTGCTTTTCCTTTTTTTAGGTATGCATCACGGAATCTTTCTGCCCCTGTCAAGGCTAATTTACATTTCTCACTTAGTAGAAGTGGAATATTTTCGTTAGATCGAGCAGATGCTGTTATTGAAATAACTGAATGGGTCGAAGTTCCACTAAAGA
>JAJOOO010027805.1:0-31886 GCA_029582685.1 Solanum piurae
CCATTTCATTGGAGGAACTTCCTTCTCCAAATCATCATATCATATAGGAATTTAATCCACAACATCACTATGCTCAAAACTCTTTACTTCACATAAGTATAGGAAGAACTACCTTCTCCATATTCAATGAGCATCAACACATGCATTAAGCAATCAACAAGACATTTTTGTAACAAGTCAAGCATGCTCATTACAACTCCCATGAAGACAACATCACACAATGTCAAAACACAACCCAAACAAACACCGGATGCATCACAATATACAATGGAGACCTCGCCCAAGAAAAAACATGCTCTTTGAGAACTTGGCATAAAGGTGTTGATCTCTCAATGTCAAGAGCACAATCCTTAAATATTGCTCATTCTATCTCTTGCTCCCCGAGTATACAAGGATATCATACATGAAAACTATGTAAAGAGTATTTATCAATATCCAAAAACTAACTATGAAATTCGGGATTAGTTTTGTATTTCAGATCCCCACATTCCACATTCTACATCCCTTCCTTTTGGGCTAATTATAGTTTGCAAAAATTAGCCCAAGATTCCATACGAGAATCACTAGGTGACATTAGTCAGGATCACTTAAATCATTTGGAATATCGTTGTTTGCTCTTCAGCTAACCATTAATTTGCTTCAGGATTCACACTTTTGAATCTCAAATTGGAAAACTTATTGGATTAAGCCTTTCATATTCGGTGGATCACATTTACCAACTTGTTTTCCCTTTCAGCATTCACTTTTTCTCAACACTTTTTCACCTTCAGCAATGGTACTTCGCTTAATCACCATTTAAACTCATGTTCGCCAACCCGCCTTGAATATTTTAGATCGTGAACACTTTCAACACAGTAAGGTTATGAAGATTGGGTGATCCCCCCTTTTTTAGGTGACTACCAGTTGGGAGTTTGTACTCCTTTCAATGTTTTGACATATTTTTTCATATATTCATCCATGCCTTGTCTTTTGGCTTCATATATGGAAAACATCAAAATATCATCAGAATAGGACATAAATAGGCATTAAGGACACTTATTGTTAACTAAAGGCCTCAAATGAGTGGAAATCTATAGCTCATCACTAGGCATGGGGTAACACTTCTTAATTGTTAACTTTTTCCACTGCTTATAATCAATACACATGCTCGTCGTAGCGTTGTTCTTCTTCACAAAGAGAACAAAAGTAGCCCAATGTGATACACTAAGATTAATGAATACTTTACCAAAGAGATCCTAAAGGTAAACACAACACCTTGAGGTATGCAAGATCTATATGATAAGGCAAAATAAAAATAGGCTGAGTACCGAACTAAAGCTCAAAAGATAAATTAATATCACGCTCTTAGGGTAGGCCATCTAGATCTGTAGAAAATCTACAAAATCAAAGATAAATGGAACTGACTCAACTTGTGGGACCTCCCTACTCACAATACACACATTCCAAATTAGATAAACACTTGCTAGCCAATAGCCTCTAAGCCCTAATAAAAGAGATAACTCCAATAAGTGTGATACTATTCGAGTATTGCCACACTACTTGGGAATACAAGGCATAGATAAGGGAACAGTCATTGAGAAATAATCAAATACCCTATGATAAGAGGGTAACCCATCAATGCAAAGAATCACATCAAAATCAAGCATATCAATAAAAATAAGGTCAGCTCAGTGTCACGCCCATGTATAGTAAAAAAGCAAGATCGACACAACCATTTCACTACTAAAGACTCCTGTATAGTGGTCAACACATTTAACAGCGCTGTTATATGCTAAAAATGCAAACCCATATGAGAAGCATAATAAAAGAACACATAAGAAAAGGTAGATCTAGAATATAGTAAAGCCGAGGTGGGTTGTTGTATATCAAAATCGTACATGTGATCACATCGTCTAATGCCTTTGACTCCACCCTTGCTGGAGCTCTATAAAAGTGACCCTATCAACCTCTTCCCTGGCTATTTAACCTATCACCTAACCTTTCTCTCTGGGAACTACCATGAATAACTTGATAACCACTAGGATGGTCCTAACCTTGACCTTTACCTCGAGTTGGAGGTGATACTTGTGGAGCATGTAAAGGTGGTGGGGTTGCTTGTAGAGCAGGAAAAATCCACCTACGTAGGGTAATCTTTAGTTGAATGATCCAACTCCTTATAATCAAAACATATCTATGGTGATTTAATCCTGGAAGAATGGACCATGACCTGAAGCACATCAATGGGACCCATGACTCTGATTTGAGAAAAGCTTGCTCCAACTTAATGGTGTCACCTTCGAAAGTATGCAATGATGCACGAATAGGACAACTTGACTGACCTTGCAGAAACTGTTATTGGGTCCTATCATATGTGTCTCTTAACCTGGGATATGAACTTTTGTAGCTTCATTCATACCTTGTTCTGATATCACTACCCACATGGGCACCATAAAAGATTTTCTCAATAGTCTGAGCGTGATAAAAAATATCAAGAAAGGAATGATCGGTGGAGACCATAGACTGAGTCTCAAGATGTAGTCCAAGTCTCAACCCACATACAAAGCGTCTAACTCTTTCCATCTCAGTTGGTAAGATCATGGTAGCATGGCGGGATATCTCGTGAAACCTGGCCTCATATTGTGACAAAGTAATTGAGCCCTGCTCCAACCAGGAGAACTAATCCCGAAGGAAACCTATGATACAGTGAGGGATGAACCTAACTATAAAGGCCTCAGAAAATTTAGTCAAGCTTAATAGAGGTGACGTTGTTGGCCTATTCAAAATTAAGGTACGCCATTGCTACCTCGCTAGCCCATCTATGTGATAAACGGTGAAGTAGGCTACTCTCAACACCACTAGGCCCTAAATCATGAAGCTTTAGCTAACAAATAGTAAAAAACTCATTGACATCCTCACACACAACCCTAAAAAAATTCATAGCTAAAAGCCTCAAAAACACTCTGATCATCTTCTAATCCTCTAGCTACATAGCTTAGGTCGGAATCACGGGTTGGGCACCCCAGGTGGTACCTAAACCTATGGTGGATCTATTACATTCTGATCACGTGGTCTAATGGAATCATCACTATGAATTCCATGGTCATATTCCTACAATTTTGATCAACATTGACTGTTCAAGGTTAAAAATCTCCAAAACATAGAAACTCGAATAAAAACAAAACAAACAACCAAGTGACCTAACTATCACACCCAACAAGTCATAAAAGACATGGTTCATTATAGGAATACTCTTAATGATGAATATAAGGCATTAACACATAAATGTCTTCAAGGGTCATTCTAGGCTAGTATCATGGTTGGCATGATTTCCAAGACTTTTAGAGAGAGTTTATTCGATTAGGCATTTTATCTTTCAAGTTAAGGCCTAAGTTTGACATTGGTGAAAATTTTGGGTAAATGATCTTGGATGAGAATTCTGCCAACATGGGTAGTTCCAGAATATTTAGTTTGGTCTAGAACAACCCTTCATGTAGATTCAGAGGTTTCTGAGTTAATTCAAAGACTCTAATTGGATTTTTGCTTAAAATGGTGTTTGAGGGTGGGACCCATTTTTTCCAAGATGACCTCTGATGGGAACTTTTACTACTTTGTTGAGTTCAAATGTTAAACTTTATAGGGTAGGATATCTCATTTACATGCAGGGGGTTCTGAACGAATTGGGAACACATTGTCATATATTTCCATTTATCCAAAACTAGCTGATGTGCATCAGCCAGACAAACATGGCCTTTCCATTTGTAGACCTTGGCCTCATTACTAGAGCCCTTGCAACCGAGTTTCTGCATTAAAGAGACCAAGTCATGTTCGCGGGGCTTGCATTCACGGTGCAAGGATTTGCGGGGTCCTTGACGCATATGCAAGGAAACAATTTTCTTTTGGCAGCGATCGTGCGGCACTTTTTGAAATCACAATGTTCTCATTCATGGACCCTGTATGTTAATGGAGAGTACTTTTTTGAACTTTTAAATATGTTCAGACCCTCAAATATCAACAACCATTAGCATATATCAAAGGGAGATAGTTCTCAAAAGTTTTGTTTATTTTTACTTCTTCAAAGTCATGTTCATCCAATTTTTTTGTTGTTACACTAGGTAGTGATCGAAATTCATTGGTGAACCTCTATTTGAGGTAAATTTGTGTTATAGATGGCTAGTCTTTTTATTAAGCTTGATTATGGAAATTATACATGCTAGTTGTTTTCTTAGTTCTCATCCCTGAACTGTGTACCATTTTGGAATATAAGTGTGGAATATTATTTAGAACCTTATGATGGAGTCAATTCTAGAAAATCTGGCATGGGTCCCATAATTCCCGTTTGACTTCAAAATCAGTCAATTTCCTTTTTATGTGTTTTTGCTGTCTAAATGACTATATTGTTGTTGTGGTCAATTACATTGGTCGTTCTGGAAGGAATGACTCAGGCCCTGTGATTCGTTAGTGCACACAGTCAACCTATATATAGGCTATGGCTTTCTTTATATTTTGTTGAGCTCGTATGCGTGAATGAATGTCGATTAGAATGAATTGGGGGCAGGTACCCAATTTTATTATTTTCTATTCTAAGATACAATTCTTAGGCTTGAATGGATGTATTTTCAGGTGTTGTATCATGCTAGTTTGGGATTGTATGTTATTGTCTGTTGTTGTGACTAAACCGTTGTTATTTTATTGGTTTTTGGGCATGTTCAACTTTTACTAGGATTGGACTAGTATTGCCTTACCCTTGCGATCCTTCTAATATATTAGCCTTGTTTCTTCTTTGACGTCAGTTCGGACAAACTAGATCCTTGTATAATGGAGTAGCAGACTTGAGACTGATAGTACGAGCCATAATTTAGGTGTTTTTGCCGCTTTATTGATGTTTTGTTTTCTCTCCCCAATTTTGCGGTTTCGATGTGTTAACAAAGGTTTTGTGCTTTCACAAAAACTTGAGATTCGACTTCTTCTGAGTGGATGTCGTTCCATAAATTCTTTGTAGTGACTTTTAAGATCCTTTTCAAAGTCGACATACCCTCGGGTCACTTCTACTAGCTAGGCGGTTTATTCCCTTAGAAATTGACTGCCATGATGGGCACCCTTGACATTTGGTATTCCTCATTAGAGTTGACACGCCCCCGATTCACTCTTTCTAGCTGGATGGGAGTGGCCTGGCTAGCTAGGACACCTTGATTGATTTGTCACTCTTGCTTGATTTGATCGGAGTCGACTAAATTAATGGGTATGTGTGGTTACTGGCGTTGGGAGCCCGATTTTGACTTCTTGAGTTTGGATATGTGATACTTTTCTCTAAGTAGAAATAGTTATTCTATGTACTTGTTGGGCTTATGTGGTTTCGTTCGGGTTTTACTTAAACTCGTACATGAGTGTACCTTTTAGGCTTATGTAGTCAAGTTCTGTTTATGTCGTGATTCTATCTTTTCATATTATCTTTACCCTTCTTGCTCAGTCGTCCTATTATGCCTACGTAGTACCTTGATTTTTGTATTCATGCTACTCTTTGAATACATTTCGTGAAGCATGTCACTACTAGCTGTGATTGTTTGTGCCATCAATAACTTTTGGGATTCGGAGACAAAGGTGAGAACTTGGCATCCTGGATCAGTCTGTCTCCTTCTGTACTTATTTAGCTAGTCTTTTGCTTTTGTGACAAGATTTTTTTTATCCACTCTTGGGACTTGCACTATTATTTTTAAACTACTATGTACTTGTGACTTTCAGGTTCTGGAAGGGATCTTTTGTATATAGTTTTTCATTTTCTTCTCCTTCTGTTTTGTTCTATGTAGTTTAGATCTATTTATGTTTAGTTATACATTATACTCATTACTTGTTATTCTGGGTTTTGGGTTGGCTTACGTACTTGCGGGTTATAGAAGGTACACTCATGACTCTAGGAATCCAGTCGTGACAGTGGGGCCAGGGGCCAGAATGGGGTACGGGGTAGAATAAAAGGTACATTTTTTTGTATGAAAAATTACATATTGAAAAATTGTTATTTAGCAAAGGGTGGGGTGGTGGGGGTTTAATATTATTAAATTAGTTTTAATTTAATGTTTTTCAGCTTTAGAAGATTAAAGTGGGTTAAAACCATTTTACCTAAGTCATATTTCACAAAATCTATACCCTTCCCCCCACCCAAATTTTATCAAATCTGTTTTTGCTCAATCCCTATTCAATTCAATCAAAATTATCCAATCCAACATTTGCCACTTCCAAATGCATCTTACCAAATTTCCAATTTTTTTTTAATAACTTACGTAAATAAAATTTTCCTCTTTAAAAGTTTTAGATTTTTAATGGGTGTTCATTTTATCATATCAACATATATTATTAAAACTAGGAAACTCATATCTTCAAAGTTGGATTACCATTTTCCCCTCCACTAAATAAAAATTTCATTATATATCTAATAAAATTATTATATTTTAATGATATAATGGTTTAATTTAAAATCCTACTGTTGCACTTTAATTTTTTCTCCCTTACAATTTAAATGAAGCCTAGAAGTAAGTTCATTAAGTTTTTTTCTCTTGCTTTTCTCCTTTCATTCATTTCATCTATTTACTATATTGAAGCCCACAACACTCCATATTAAACAAAAAATTAAATTGTCTGGCAATTTTTCTTATCAAATCTGAAATGACAATAATTTTATCAAAACACATATTTAAATCCTATAATTTAATTTGTCAAGCAACAATTTAATATAGAAGGCTAATAGTCGGGACAATAAATAATACTAAAATTTCAGTTGAAGTGATGTATGCTCTTTCGATAGTATATAAGGATATTCAAAAGCGCTTCTATGTAACTTCCAAAAATTGGCAAAATCTTAAAATTATTTGTTCCTTTAAAACCTAGTGAAAAATTCTAAAAATGTAGGGTTTTTTTTTAATTTTTTTAATTCAAAACTAATCTCAGTCATAATCATTGTACAAGTTTGGATGTTTTTCTAATGATTAGTCTTTCCATTTGCAAAGAACATGTGTAACTATCAGATCCCTCTTCTTTTCATCATTCTCCTATCAAGTGTAATGCTTCCAATTTACATTCAACATAGTTTTCACTTCCAATTTATTTTTATTAGTTTTTCCTTTTGTTATATATCACCATTAGAGTTGTAATAGGGACAGTGGTGTTACAAACATGAGCATTAAATTGTTTTTATTTGTTAGTCAGACTTCATATTGGCTTATTTTAAGCTCAACTCTCAAGTTGTTAAACAAAGTACCACATTCATGAAATTCTTACTTTACATATATAGTGTATGTAGTGGTAGCATAGTTTCAACAATCTTATGAAAAATCTTATACTCAAACACTTGAAATGTTGCACATGTTTGAGAACTAGTTATATTAATGTGGAAATTGTTTTAGGCAAAAGTTAGAAAGGGCTAATTTGAGAAAAAACTATATTGTAAAGAGCTAATTTGAAATTTGTGAAAGTTAGAGTTCAATTGTGCATTTTGGGTCAACTTCAAACGACCATAACTTTCAGCATATGATGAGTTAGGTGGCCAAAAAGATATCAAATGAAAGATCTTTGAGTCCTCTTTCCAACGCCACCGAGTTTGCAAAATTGCGAGTTCGGATGAGGGAGATATGCCTGCTTTAGTACAGCCTGTCAAGTTAAGAAAACTAATCCATTTTAAAAAGGAGTATTTTGGTCTTTTCCATACCCCACTAGTCTAAAACGGTTTGCCCACATATGTTAAGGGGTCTAATAATATTGAGTCTATTGGGATTCATTCAAAAGCGTTCAAGAAACTAGGGCAAAGTTCAAGAGGAGAAAAAGGTAGAAAGTTCAAGTGTTTTTCAAATTTAAGGATTTTCGTCAAGGATTCAATTCCTTCGAGATATGTAAGTTTCCATAGTGTTGGGTTTGCTGCCCTCACACCAATCATGTAATCTTTTACCCATGAATTCATTCTTGATGTTGAATTTTTGAGTTGTTGACAAATTTTTGAATTTAATTTGTAATGGAGTGTTGTTTTGAGTTCTTTAGGCAAGAGTTTGCGAATGAGGTGAGTTTATTGATAATTATTAGTATGGGTTTCACTGAATGTGTTCTGGGTTATGAGAATTTGTGAAATTTGACCATAAATTTGCAGTAGGTATGAGTTGTATTGAGTTTGGGAGAAAAAGAAAAGATCGGGGCAAATAATTACTCCCAGGTCCGCATCGCTGAGTTGCCTCAGATTTACAGTACTCCGTCGAGAACTAACTCTCCGCATCGCGAAGAGGATATGGATACCTCCGTATCAAAAATCAATTCGCAACCAAATATGTAATCCTTATCCGCGTCCCGCCTATGCTCTGCAAATCTGTGTCTACTCATTTCTTGTTATCAACTATCTAAACTCAATTAATCATTGAGAAATCCTAAACAACCTAATCATAATTCTTGAATTTGCATTTCAAATTCAAGATAGAGTTAAGAATATGTTTGTGGGAGTCCTTTGAGTCGTTTTGAGTAGTCTTTACAAACTTTTAAAACTTGTTTTAAAACTTCAGTACTTGAGTATGAGGATGAGGAGAGTTGAGTTTATTTTTTCAAAATGAATATATGGGAACTAAGTATTTCCAAGATAAACTTTTTACATTTAAAATGAGGATGAAACCTTGATTTCCAAATGAGTTCATGTGGAATTTTGGGCACTATCTCTTTTAAGAAAACCTTTTGAGTAATAATCTCAAAGTTTAAGGATGAGAAAATGTTTTTAAACATATGAGCATGAGGTATATTATTGGGAGATAATTGAGCACTGATATGTGGATGAGTTCAGACAAGTCGAAGTCCTCGGAAACCATGTATGCCAACGTGGGTTAAAATGGTCATACTTATTAGATGATTCCTTATTGCTTTTAAGCATAGCTTAGTGGATCCACTTAGTTGAGGATGACTTATAGTACGACAAGATATAGGACAGTTCTAGAAGCGTGGGTGAGACGTTGTATTATCACATAGCTTATAGTGATGGTTGTCGGTTAGAGAACCTCCCAAATAAGATCAAAAAGTTATTACTATATTTTTAAATACATTGAGTTATTATGTACTATTTTATAAGCTTTATTTATCATGCATCTTTATTGTTGCTTTATATAAAACTGAGTAAGTATTTCCAAGTTTGAGTACCTTTGAGTATCCTTAAGTATGATTGAGTTGAGTCGAGTCGAGTTGAGTTGAGCTAAGATGAGGTGAGTGTGTTCTTCCTTTTTATCAGTTCAAGCTTATGTTTATGCTTTAGAGTTCTCCTTGAATTCTCATACATTCCATGTACTGATGCTATTTAGCCTAAATCTTTACGATGGAGATGTAGGAGTTCATGGTCATCAACAAGCGCACCAATGATACCACTTGAAGTTCCAGAGTTGCTTTGGTGAGCATCCTTGCTTCTGGAGGATTCTCAAGTTTACTTTTAGTCGTATTAGGATGTCGTGGGCCTTGTCCTGACTTTCATCATAGGTATCAGAGGCTTCATAGATAGACAGTAGTGCTTCAAGAAGTATGTTTCATTTTCTATTGTTAATGTTTTAAGACTTGAGTTGTCTATTTTACGACTACTTGAATATTCTTATATATTCTGAGTTATTTAAAGGAGACAGTTGAGTTAAATCTTTGATTTTAAGTTCATATGTTGTTAAGTAAGTCTTCCATTGAGTATTGAGGTAGGCCAAGGATTTGCTTGGGGACTAGCAATGGTTCTTTAGTGCTAGGTACCAGGGTGTAGACTCGGGTCGTGTTAAACTTGGTTTCATAGCAAAGAGTTCAAGAGTTTTAGGTAGTCTAGGAGGCCGTGTCTGTAGAGTCTTAGGTATCAGTGTGAAGCACATCACATCTATAATTTGGAGGCTACGATAATTAGGAAATATCTCATTTCTTTCATACTCTTTTCGTACGATAGATTTCAACTCTAGAAAATTTTCTTTCTAATTCATGCATATGGGTACCCTTTAGATCATGCCTCCACGAAGAGTTGTTCGAGGTCGTCCTGCTAAGAGAAATGCCGATCCTCAGGATCAAGGGGTCCCCGATGCACCAGAAGTGCAGCCCAATGAGAGGTCACTAATGTTGAGTTTTAGGATGCTATCCACATGTTGAGTCAAGTTGTGATCAACCAAGTTGGGAAACAAAGAGGGAATCGACAGGATGTGGCTGATACATCCAAGATTCATGAGTTCTTAAGGATGAATCCTCAAGACTTCACCGGTTCAAGTGTCACTAAGGATCCGAAAAACTTTGTGGAAGAGTTGTAGAAAGTGTTTGATGTGATGCATGTTGCAGATGCTGAGCGTGTGGAGTTAGCTGCATACCAATTGAAGGGTGTTGCTAGGGTATGGTATGACCAATGGAGAATAGTATATATGAAGGGGCACTAATTGTTATTAGTGTTGTGTTTGAAGAAGCCTTCATGGGGTTTATCTTTCCCATGAGCTGAGGGAGAGGAAGGTAGAGAATTCCTTAACTTGAAGCAGGAATCCATGAGTGTGCATTTATAATGCTCAACTATACTTCATCCAATTCTAAATGTAGGCGGTCGTTAACAAGTATAAACCTAACAAAAAGTTGGGGTTGATCTAGAAGGAGTGACACAGTAAAGAATTTGTTTACAAAGTAAAATTGTGTTCTAATTATTTGTAGAAGTACATATTTTCGCAACAAATAAAATAAATGACAAGTGTTTGACAATTAATGTCAAGTGGAGGGGGGGGGCGGATTTGAGTGAACAATCAACAACTATAAAAACCGAGAGTAAACAAGTCGAGAGGGTTTCTTGGGAGTGTGATAACCTGAATGCCAATTTCGCTAAATGGGTGATTATTATTTACTAAAATTCGTTGAACCTCAGTAGGTAGGCTAGGCTTTAGGTGTAGTAGCCATTTCTCAATCAACTACCACGAATCGAGCGAGTTCTTTTGAACCTCGACAAGCACACACATAAAAACAGCCCAATACCTTAAACAATAAACTTTTTCAAGCTAGATTGGTATGATTGCATTTAGACCCACTTTTTGCAAGCTAGTCTACAATAACCCAATCACTACAATCATCAGTTAATAGTTTTAAGTCTAATACTTATTTCTCAAGCAAGCTTAGAATGCTAAACTAGAATTTTATTTGCAACTAGAATTAATCAATTAAAACTCAAACTATTAATTGATCCCACTTCAAATCAACAATAAAATCAGTAAATACTAACACCTATAAGCTAATTAAAACATTCAACTACATAATCACATCCCCAAGAATAGGGGTTTTAGCCACAAAAAATAAATAACAAGAAATCATTACCAATTATGTTTTCCATCATCTTGGGGAACAATCCACAAGTCTCCAAAATGCTCAAATTGAAACTCAAAATCAAAACCCTAAATCTCTACTCAAAACGTGTAAAAACAATGTTTAGAATGTTTAGCATCAAAATGCAGAACTCAAAAATGTGGGAACTATCTTTCTTCTTTTGAAAATTGCATTTATAAGTTCCCAAAATCATATCTTTGGAGTCACTCGGTGAAATAAGTTGGGCATCGCCGATCTGGTCGGCGATACACCGAGTGCTCCTTCCCATCGCCTTCTTGGCATGGCCTTTTACCACCTCTCTTCTGTAACTTTAGGCGATCAAGGTCGACATCGCCGATACATTCGGCCCGTCGCCAAACCATCAATTTGCTCACCAAGTTTGTCTTGTCCATGGGTTGTCCTGCTAGAACTTTTGGTGAGCTGAAGATCCACTAGACGACTTGCCAAGTGTCTTTGGCATAGTACCAGCCTTGGTTTTCCTTATTTTTTTCGCTCTTATTTGTCCAGTAATGCCCTTTCCTTGCTCTTTTGCCTTCATTGCTTGCAAATTAGCATTTTAACATTAGTTTGGAGCATAAAATAGACATCGAGGACACTAAAACTTTGAATATTAAGCCCTAAATGAGTCGAAATCTCCGACTCATCAACACCCCGAACTTAAACTTTTGTTTGTCGTGAAGTAAAACACAAGATCAATTAGTTTAATAGAGATGTCTATAAATAGTGTTATTCGAGAGTCAACATGAATGCACACGAGGTTCAATCTACCCATGCAATTCACAATTATGCACTACATATTTCAAACGGTTACTAGACATCATCAAATAGAAATCAAGCTCACAATGCTTGCTTCAAATGCAAATCAAAGCTCAACAAAAGTATTTGAATGCCCTCACATCAAGAATTCTTCCATGACAACAAAAGGCTCATCAAAAATGAAGAATTAAGGAATCAAAATCAACTCTCACACTCTCAAAGATAAATACATGCATGATTATACCCATAGGCTTTCCTGTATTTTCCAATCAACATGACATTAAACTCAATCAAGATCACTAGGGTCTTTCAAGGCTTGTAATAGGGCTGAGGGTAAAGTTATGATCATTTTGGCTTAGTGACTTCTACCTTCATGAAGCATGTTTGGTATTTCACTTTTTCACCTTTTCTTCACTCATTTTGATTTTCACGATCCTTCCTAAGTTATTTAAGGATTATTCATTGGACACCCCTTTTCTTTTATCCGTTGCACAAGATACATTGCAACATTCTTTTTCAATATTTTTCTTATTTTGCTTTTCTTCTCTCTTTTTTTATATGGAGGGTTCCATCCTTTTCAACAGAATCCATCAAGGGTAAGATTTTTTACAAACTTCTTAACTTTCCTCATTTTTCACCACACTCCCAACTTAGGATTTTTAGCCTAAGATGGCTATTCAAACGGACCAATGCTTCATGAAGATTTTAGGTGATGGGGAAAGAGGTCAAATGTGTTCATGTTTTATCCAAACAAAAGGTTAGGCTCAAATGGTTCCAAGCTAGGTTCACACTCTCACAAGGTGATCACAAAGAGGTATACTATCAATTTGGTTCACTCTTCAAAACTTGTGCTTAAGATATCTCTATCATTCGCCTACATTAGTCGATTGGACCAACAAGGCAAGTTCTAGGTATGACCAAGCACATATTTCAATAGAATCTCACCACACATGACATTTAACAGAATCAACGATCAAAATTCTACAAATTTAGCTCGCGTGCAACGATCATCACAGGACTCATTTTAACAATCGGCTAGTCACAATGAGATGCGAAGAGTTAAGACATGACTTATACAACTCAAATTTTTCCTCATTGGATTTGGACAAACATATCGTTCAATTAAGAGCACTATTCAAGTCATCGGTATTGATCACAACCGATACTCAAATATGCAAGAGAACATCCCGACATTTACAAACACAAAAAACCAAGAGGCAAAATTTAATTTGGATCAAAAACTAACATTTACATCAAAAATAAAAAACCAACAGTCACAAAAATAAGCATTCACAACAAGCTAAATGCAACCTAAAGGGGTAGGTATGAAGGTACCTCACCCCACAAAAAAAAACATAACATTGTCCTCAATGAAAAATAGAATACTTTCTAAAAACCTTAGGTGAACGCTGCACATATAGGTCTCGCTCAATCTGGGCATCAATGCCCAACTCATCTCCATCCTTTGCTCCACAAGAGGCAATCATCAAAGTGTCCTGGATAGAGGTTTCCGTGGATGTCTGTACCATCGCACCCTTTAGATCCTCAGGATCATCATACATAGCTGCATCACGATTCCCAAGCTCCTCCTCATCAGTTTTAGGAGCATCTGACTAAACATTATCATCTACTATAGACGCATCTTCGGTCGTAGTAGCCGTAGGGATCTTAGAAATAATTGGCATCTCTTAAGTCGGAACCTTGGGAATGTCCATAGTGAGGGATTTGTTTACATAGGTTTAGTGTCCTCAAATACAGAATTTGTGCCATAAACTAATGTTAAAGCCTTGATTTTCAGGTATATGAATTGAGGAGTAAACCAATGACACTAACAGGCAAAAAGGAACAAATTTAACTGAAAAATTAGAAAAAAGTGAGTGTGATGATTTCCTAGAGAAGTTGACGAATCGCCGAGTGGCTATTTGACTGCCTAAAGTTCCAGTGTGCCAGTCCTGAGGGAAGAAACTAAGTCGGCGATAGAGAAGGGGCAGTCGGTGAATCTCTTAGCACTTCCGTGATGCAAAGAGTTATCGTCCAATGTTACAAGACTTGAGGATGCTGAGAGCTAAGACAAAAATATGATAAAAGAGAGCAAAGGGCGATTCGCGGAACCACTTGGCAAACCTGACTTACCTACCCTAATGGCTCTTCATGGATTATTTTTGGCGACTATAAATTAGATTTTGAATAGTTAATTTAAAAGGCTGAATTAGTCTAGAACAATTTAATCGATTTGGTAACCGTTTTTACTCATTTATAACTTTTTGGCTAAAACCCCAATTCTTGGGGTGTGATCATGTGATTATGGGCTGAATTAGTTTATGGGTATTGTTAATTACAAGTTTAAATGCTATATTAAAGTGGGTTTAATCATTTGTTGTGGTTTAACTTTTGAATTGTAGTCGCAAATATAGTTCTATCCTTGTGTTCTTAGCTTGCTCGAGAGAGAGGTTTTAGAACTAAAATTATTGATTAATGATTTGTGGGTATTGGGTTGAGATTGGTTCAACTCGAAGGAGTGAATCCTAAACCCAATCCTACCCTTCTAGCTTGACAGAGTTGATGAATTAAGGTGTGGGTTGTTCTTCATTGCTATGCTTGGTGATGTTCGAAAGAAATCACCTGATTCAGGATAGTTGTTCGACAGAAAGTTATCTCCCTTATAGTCTAGCCTAGCCACTGATTTTTAGCTGTTTACTAGTAGTTTCAGTTACCCATATATCGAAATTTACCTATAATCGATCACATCTCAATAATTTCTCTATTATTGTTATTTTAAATTATTTGTCACCACGTTGTAGTTGATAATTCCAAACCAAAAATCCCCATCTAACATTCGTGTCACCCCTTTTGATTTATTTCATGTCTTTTCCAGTAATGTTTATTCCTATATATAGTTAGATCACATTCATACTTCTTGATTGAATTTGAACACGTACCGCTCCCTGTGAATTCAACCCCAACTCAATGGTTGGGTTATATATTGCTTAACGATCATTTGCACGTAGAATTGGAGGAAGTGTATTTGATAAACGTTACACATATCAAAATGGTGCCGCTGGAGGGGAGTAGTGTTGTTTAAAATTCTTTTACTGAAGTTGAATTGTGATCTTTGTAGTTATAGTTTAATCTATTTATTTAAGTTTTTGGTTTTGTGTTGCTTTTGTTAAATAGAGTAAAAGATGAGTGTTAACGGAAGATATGGTAGCCAAGTAGGCAACCAAGATGATGTTGGAAACCTCAATGACATAAATAACCCAAATGTCAATGACCCAATCCAAGTGGGTGGTGTTGGGGCCATTTGTTTACCTCCGGCCGAAGGAAACACTATTTTTCACATCACAAGCACAATGCTTCAGCTCCTACAATTGAAAGGATTATTTGGGGGGCTAGCACATGAGGATCCCCATGAACATATAGAAGGAATTTTGTGGATATCTATGGACCGTTCTCATTTAAGAACATATCGCAAGAATCGGTCCGTCTCAGGTTGTTTCCGTTCTATTTGATGGGCGAAGCTACTAAATGCTTGGCTGAGTTACCGAGGGAATATATCACATCTTAGGAAGAGCTGGCCACAACATTTCAAGTGAGATTCTTTCACCCATCGAAGATGATGATTCTAAGGGATGGCATCCAAGGTTTGAAACGCTTTGAAGGTGAGAACAATCCATGAGACATGGCTAAGGTTTAAGAAGCTGGATCTTCAGTGCCCAACTCATGGACTTCCAAATAATGTGTTGCTGCAACATTTCTCTAGGATCCTTGTTTTGGTAAACAAAGGAGTGATTGATCAACTATCATCTGGTGGTGTAATGAAACAACCATATGTAGTGGCTGCTGATGAGTCCACAAATTGGACTTATTTAGGGGTATATTTTAATAGAAATTGTGTCCACAAATGCTTATTTTATCTCAATAAATGAAAAACCTTAAGTGTCAGGTATTTGAAGTTTAAAGGAAAACATGGACACTACTTTGCAAAAGGGAACGAAAAGGCTGAAAAGAACAAGAAAATGAAGACCTGAGGATCACCGAGTCCACTTGGCAAATCGCTGAAGGGTCTCACTTCGCCTTTTGTTCCAGTTTGTTGAGCCCTAAAGGAAAGGATCAAGTTGGCGGAAAAAGGGAGCAGTTGGCGTATTGCCAAGAAGGTCCGCGAAGCAGTATTATGCCACCCAATGACCAAGGGCACGACGATACCGAAGGATTGTGCAAGACGGCGATGAACTACACCAAAGGGAAAATCCCGAGTTGGTCAGCGATTCCGACTAATGTCACCGAGTGATCCGCCGGAGAACAGATTTTTGAAAACTATAAATACTCATTGAGAGTTATAGCTTAGTATAAGATTTTAGTATCATATTTTTTTAGTATCAGATTTAGAATATAATTTTAGTACTTTCTATTTTTACTCTCAAGTTTGTAAGGGTTTGGAGACTTGAAGAAAAAGAGGGTTTCATCTCCAAGGATTTGGAAGTGTCTCTTGGATTCTTCTTTCTTTGCTCAAATCAAGACTTATTGGGTCTTGCTTGCTGATAGGTTAGATTTATTTTAATGGTGATTTCACCTAGTGGTTGTGGTTTAATTTAATGGGTTTGTAGTTGCAAATACAAAGCAACCCATGTGTTTTCGGCTTGCTAGAGAGGGAGGTCGCGAAACCAAGACTACTAGACTGATGGCCTAAGGTGTGGGTCGACATGAGGTTCAGCCCGAGAGGGTGAACCCTAGTCACATATCCTAACACTCAGCTTGAGAGAGTGATTGCGGTAAGGCGTAAGCTGGCCTTCATGCGGCAAATGGGTGTCCAAGAGGAACGCATTTGAAACGGGTTAGGTTGCCCGAGAGGGAACTTATTTCCATCTAAAGCTTAGCCTAGTCACTATTATCTTGCAAATTTCCTATCAAAAGCATGTACCCAACTATTTATCTCAACTTGTATTGCGGTCACGCCCCAAGAACTCTTCCTCATATTTGATTTCCTTGTTATTTTTGCTTACAAGTGACAAAACCCCCATTTTTAATTGATACTTTTGTGTCCCCCTTCTAATTTATGATGTTTTTAACCGTTAATGTCTTTAGCTACGATTAGTTAGAACTAAATTTTAGTTTTCTATTAATTATCAAAACCATTCGGACATGACCCCAACCCTTGGTTGGGTTACTATATATCGACGATCGTAGACACTTGAACCTTACGTTAGTGTCGTTGGTCACGATAAGCATCAAAATGGTGCCGCTGCTGGGGAGTGGTGTTATTTGAGAATTCTTAGACTAGTAGAATTTATGTTTTTCTTAGTTGTAGTCTACTTACCTAATTTTTAGTTTTGTTTGTTTGCTGTGTGAATATTTCAGAAAGCATGAGTGTTAACGGTAGCAACGGTAGCCAAGTAGGCCACCAAGATGACATCGGGAATCTCAATGATGTCCAAGAGCCCAACATCAATGTCCCCCATCTCATGAGAGGTGTTGGAGCCATCCATTTACCCCCAGCTGAGGGAAATGCAGTGTTCAACATAACGAGCACCATGTTCCAATCTTTGCAACTAAAGGGACTTTTCAGCAGATTGGCTTATGAGGATCCTCACGAGCATCTTCAAAACTTCGTAGATATGTGTGGACCATTCTCGTTCAAAAACATATCTCAGGAGTCGATCCGATTAAGGCTATTTCTTTAATCGTTGATGGGAGAGGTTTTCAAGTGGCTAGCCGAGCTACCACGTGAATTAATCACTTCTTGGGAGGAGTTGGTGACCGCATTTCAAGTGTGATTTTTCCCTCCCTTGAAGATGATGTCACTGCGAGATAGCATCCAAAGCTTTAAACGTCTAGAAGGTGAGCCTTTGCATGAAACATGGCTAAGGTTCAAAAAGTTTTTGCATGCCCAAACCACGGTTTGCCGGAAATCGTGCTACTTCAATACTTTTATCGGAGTTTGGATTCGGTAAACAAAGGTGTCGCTGACCAACTCTCGCCTGGAGGCTTAATGCAACAGCCATATGCCACAGCAGCCCAACTTTTAGATGGTATGACAACTATCAACAGAGTATGGTACACTCGTGAGGACCAAGTCTCCCCTCTCACTTTCAAGCTCTCCAAGGAGCAAATTGAAAAAGACAATGAGAGAGATCAGAACATGGAAAAATAATATCTGCAGCTTGATATTTTATCCAATACGTCATGGGGGCCGGTGCCTGTGGTGTTAATGTTGTGGGGGTCGGGGGTGTTAATCCTGAGGAGATGAAGTTTGAAGCTTAGTACAACGAGGAGGTCAATTTTCTAGCAAACCAGGGTGGTGGCTACCGCTCAAACTACCCAAGGCAAGGTGGTAACCAAGGTTGGGCTAGAGACGAAGGTTGGAAGGATCAAGATCATGAATGGAGGGACCGAAATCCAAATTGGAAGGAAGGGGAAAAAGATAGATACGTGCCTCCCCATGAGTGCCAGAAGACAAAGGAGTCGGACGGTGGTAGGTCTGAAGATATGCTCTCGCGCACCCTCAACAAAGTTGAAGGGTCAGACAAAATGCTAAAAGGCATGAAAGAAGATGTTTCTACCCTTAGCCATACCGTTACCTCTCATTCAGTTTCAATCAAGCAGTTAGAGACCGAGATGGGTCACATCTCGTCTCACCTAAATCCGAGACAATCAGGGGGTTTGCTGAGCGATACAATGTCTAACCGCAAGAATGAGGTTTAATGGTGAACTTGTGTCGTGCCACGATGTTAACTAAGGCGCAGTTTGGGAGGCAACCCAAAACCAATTATTATTTTCTTTTGCTTTGATAAAATAATGGTGTGTTAACTGTGCAGATGGAAGTGTAGAGAGTGAAAGGAAAAGCACAAATTGGTGAGCAATAGATTCAGTCGACGAGTCACCGAAAGGGTCGGCGAATCCGATCTTATCCACCGTTTGACTCAAGACATTGTAAACATTGGAGTCTGTCAAACTCGGTGAGTTTTGGAAATTATTGGCGAATCACCAACAATGTCGGCGATCACGAGGGAAACCGCCGATCGAACCCCTGTAAACTAGAGGTTCTGTAAATATTGGTTAAGAAACTAAATAATCAGCGCTCCGTCGAGTGAGTAGGCGAGCTTGACTAACGTCGCCGAGTTGGAAAAAATTGGACATTCTTTGCAAGACGAAGGTTTAAAAGTTTCAACCTCATTCCCTTTCCCCCACATTTCATCTATCCAAACTCACACCAGTACTCTAGTTTTTATATTTCTTCCACATTTAGAGTATTTTAGTAGTAGAACTGTACTCAGACTCGGATTGCATTGCTGCCTAGCACTTCATTAGTATCTGTTTGGCATCAAAGGTTGGTAGTCCGAACCCCGCATTTAATTTATTAAAATTGTACTCATTTGCATAATGTTGATACTGTTAAACCTCTGTTGAGTCTCTGCATTGCTGGGATTACATATATTATCGATTATGATTCAATACTATTTGCGTAACTGGTAGAATCCCACTTGATTGTGCTTTAAGACTACTTATTTGGCTATGGGTGTGTAAAAATTGCTATGGATCTTCACTGAATTTATACCTTAGAGGCTTAAACTGCGTTATCAGGAGTTGCGGGGTGAATTTGAAAGAAATAGGTTGCAAATAGACACATTGGGCTGTTTGGCGAACCAAGTAGAGCTCACCGAACTGCTCAGCAGTTTTCCTAACAGCCCCATCCCATTTTTAACTGAATGCTACTTGTATTAATCAATCTGTAACTTTTGGCGGTGAGCCTAATGTCGATAAGCGCACTCGGTGACTCGCCGAAAAACTCCTTGTTCGCCTTTTGTTTTCACCCTTGCACCTTATGTGCATCATTTTCAGCGAATAGCCTAAATGGATGAGTACTTCACCAGCTGGTTTGGTGAAGCTATTCTACACCCAGAATTTCCCTGCCCATGTTTAAAATACTGTCTAACTTTTCTCAAAGTCGTTTGTAGAAATGGCTAGATCGAAAGTTGCAGAAAGGCACATGCCACCCCGACATATAAGAGCACGAGATTTTAAAAGAGACCAAAAGATAGCAGAACTGGCCAAAGAAAGAAAAGAGGGTAAGAAAGCAAGTGCCAACAAGAGGCTCCCCATTGACCGCACTATTCCTTCATGGAAACATGGATTCTACACGGCTATAAACTCCTTTTTGGCGGGCCATGAAGTGGACAGAATGGTTGCGGCTAACGTCGCTGCAGAAGCTAGGGCAAGTGAGCACAATACGACCCAGAATGATAATCTGGGGACCATTGTCAAATTCCAGGCTAATGCATCGGGCAACAATGCCCCGACAGATGGAGCAAGCGTGTAGATAGGACCCCCCTTTTACCCCCTCTCTGATTTTCTTTACTTTTACTACTGAGTATTTTATCACTTGCATTTGAGGACAAATGCTTTTATTTGTGGTGGGGTGAGACTCACTTTTGTATGTTATTAATGTTTGTGTTTTGTGTTTATATTTGGGATGTTCTTTTTTAATTTGTTTTTACACTGCTTTTTGTGGATGTTTGAGCTCATGGCTCCCTTTTGTTTTAAATTACAAAAATGATTTTGACCCTTTCGAAAAAAATTCTGAATGTTTTTGCCACCTCTCGTAAGTTGAAAGTGGTTGTTCTTTTGAAAAATTTATGTCTCGGTTCCGATCAATACTAATGACTTGAATAGTGCTCTCAATTGAACAAACATGAATGTGTGGCTACGACTAGACCAAATAAAGTTGCATAGATAATATGTAAACTCTTTGCATCTTGTTGTGATTAGCCATCTATCGAATTGATTCTCTTGTAGTGACCGTTGCACACGAGCGAAAGTGTGTAGTCTTGTTTGACTTAAGTGTCGATGCCTTGTGTGATTAGCTTACTTTGAACTATGCATGAATAAACCTAGAATTTTTCCAGTTAGTCTGATTTATTTAGAAAGGTGTGCTCTTGAGATGATCTTAGGCAACTTTAAAGAGTGTGAGCCAATACTGACATACACCTCTTTTGTGGCCTACCTGTGAGCGTGTGAAATTATTTTGAACACCCCTTGAGCCTTACCTTTCTTTGAAACAAACTTGATGAACCCTAGACCTTACTTGACCCACTACCTATAATCCCCTTGATTTGTGGTTTAGCGGATACCCAACTTAGGCCAAAATCCTAAGTTGGGGGTGTGGTGAAAAGGAGAAGTCAAGAAGTGCAAGAAAAAGTCTCTCTAACCCATGGTATTGCAAAACATAATGGAAATCCTCCATCAAAAAAAATTAATTTTTTTTGGAATAAAAGTGCAAAAGGAATCGGGTTTCCAAGCAATAAATGGAGAGTGAATAAAAGGATGACTTAGAAGCACTAGAAGAAAAAGTGATAAGGGAAGGGAAAAGGATGTTTGGAGAATGCCACATCTCATGAGGATGAAGAAGTCACTGAGCCTAAATGACCATACCTTTGCACTCAGCCCCATTAAAAGCTTTGAAAAAAAAACCTTTTTGATCTTGAGTAAGTCGAATCGAAAGTCGATTAGAAAATAAGGGCAAACCTATGGGTGAAAATTTGTGTTCCTCTTTTTGAGTGTGAGTGTTGTCTCTGATTCCTGATCTTAAATTGATTAACTCCTGTGTGTGAATATGAAATCATTCTTTGTGTTAGGGCATTTAGATACCTTTGTTGACCTTGAACTTGCATTAGTAGCAAGTATTGCGAGCATGAGAATCTTTGGTAATGGTGTGTCACAACTTGAATCTTTGAGTACACAATTAAATCTTCGCATAAGTAGTTTGAAGTCTTGTTGTGTACATTCATGATTGAGTCTTGTGTAGCACTATTTGAGACATCCTTTTTGAACAGCTAAACTTGAGTTTACTTGAGTACAAGAAATTTTTTATGTTGGGGGTGTTGATGAGTCCACAAATTGGACTCATTTAGGGCTATATTTTAATAGAAATTGTGTCCTCAAATGCTATTAACACTTAACCCGATAGAAAAAATAAAGAAAGACAAAGAGGGAGGTAAAGAGGGGATCCTATCTAAGCAGTTGCTCCATTTGCCTGAGCATCAGTGCCCAGGGTGACCTCCAGAAGGACCAGCTTCATTGGATCCAGCAGCAGGAGCTTTTTCCAAGGAAGCCTGCACAACATCATTTAACATGATTTCTTCAGTCTCGGCTATGTCGTCTGCTGCAGCTCCCTCAAACATCTCTTCGTCAGTTTCTTCCTCTTAGTCAAGGTTGACTATATGTTTTTCTCTATCCCCATGTCCAGTGGTGGTCTGAGGTATCGTAGGCATGTCTGTAATCTCCTTTGTTCCAAGGATCATGGACACATTTGTGAACTTCAGGTGGTTTACATCTTTTTGCAGCTCAGCAATAGCAGCTTGTAAAGCTGTCACCTCATCTGTGGCCCCTTGGTTGTGCTCACACACTGCTATCATGGCCGCTAGGACATTAATGATAGTGTTCAGAGGTGTCACAGCATCAGCTAAGGCAATCTAGATCATGCTTGGAACAGAGGCCTCTATATTGGCAGCCCGACGATCAGCAGCAAGGGCAAGATGTCCCATCCGAAGTAGGAAAACCTGGGTGAGTGGAGGCCGGGAAATGGCAGCAACAACACTAGGTTTGGGAGACCTTGGAGCAGCGGAAGAGTATGGAGATGCCTCTGCAGGTGATGATTCTGTGTTTCTTGACTCCACCACTCCTGCCTTATTACTTTCTGCTTGGTCCTTAAGGTACTCGTCTTCAATCCTCCGAATATTAGTAGAGGCTGTGGGCATCATTTCCACATCTTTCTTGGTATCCCGAGGTACCCGATCTTGTTTGCGCAATGCTGTGATCAATACTGGAAATGAAAGTGAGGTCTGGCTCTGCCTTGCACGTATGAGTATCTCTGAAGCGATGATTTATCCCAAGTTTATCTGCGTTTCCTCTATAATGAAACCCAGGCAAACTGCCTTGGCAAGGCAATGAATCGACTCATTCTGGGATGGCATGATTGTGCTGCTGATGAAACCAAACCAGAACCTTGCTGCTATGTTTAGTTCTTTCTTTTCAATCGGAGCTCGGACCGTCAACCAATTCGGAGTCTCATCTGAAATTAGTGGGGCTAATCACTTTTTCATCTCATCCAGTTTCTTTGTTCAGATCAAGTTTTGTCAGTGATCTCCATTATTCGTGGACAAACCCAAAACTACGTTAAATGTCTCACTATCACACTTCACCCTCCTACCTCTAACAAACACATAGTTTATTTCTTTAAAAGTTGCTGCTAGTTGCTTTTTCTGGGGTATTAGTTCATTGTATGCACTATAGAACTCACTTACCCAGTTTGGAATATAAGGGCCGTGGGGGTTGGTGAAAATTTGGAACTTATGGTATCTCAGGCATTCCATTATCTCTGGATGTCTGTCTATAACCCTGTCTATGGAGAACCGCTTTTCCTCAAGAATTGTTTTCAGTCCCTCAGTTTTTATTTGATTTGTTGACTTAGGCGGAGGACCATGTACTGGAGGTGCTAATACCATTGCATGCTCTAGAACTGGAGATATAGGAGTGGTAGGCTGTGTATTCCTGATCCTGGATGGATCATTCAACTTCTTAGTTCACCGCTCAGTTCTCTATGATATTAACATATCGTCCTCATCAAAATTAACATCTTCACTTTCAGATTGATTGGGGTCATTTCTCTAAAATCCATCACTGTCAGTGCTTGCATTTGATAGATCAAGGATCTTATCCTTGCCCTTGCCTCTCCCACCAACTATGGAAAGTTTAGCATCCTTGCTTCTGGATGCAGTTGCATCCTCATTGATTTTAATCCCTTTTGTTTTACCTTGGGGTGACCTGCTTTCTCTTGCAACTTTACTTCTAGCCATTTCTACAAAGGATTTGGGAGGAAATTAGAACAACTAAATCAAATTCCTAGAGACATAATTGCAGACTATCTCGCAGAATAGATCGGCGAATCGCCAAATTGCTTTGGCGAGCAGTTCTTTGTCCGTTGAAAGTTACAGTGCAATAAAGGAAAGGGGTGCAGACAATGGGTGATCGAGGATACTTTCGGCGATTCGCCGAATGCTTTTGGCGATGTGAGATTTCTCACCGAAAGCTACAGAATCCATGTCTTCGAGTGGCATGGAATTAAAGGTGAGATGGGGTTAATAGGCGAACCGCTGAGTGATTTGGCGTACTCGACCTAGTTCGCCAATCGGCCCATCTCTCCTATTTCCCATCTATCTTCTCGATTTCAACCCAAAAACACAAAATCAAAACATGCAATAGATCAATCAAGCTTACATTTTTTTTTCATAAACCAACTTAAACAGTATGCAGGAGCACCTCATAAAAATTCATTCATGTTAAATCATTAGAATGGGATTCCAACATTTAAAGCAGAACGGTTGGATTAGCAAATCAAAAGAGGCACTAGAATAGGCTCAAGTTGTCATAAAGACACAGTACACAACATGGGATAAAATTTCTTTCAATGAGAGTATAATTATCACAATTAAATGCAGGGTTTTAAGGACTAACCTTTTAGGCAGATCAAGTCAACACTATGATGATAGGCAACAGATTAGTACAGATCCAAGCACTACTAAATCAGCTAAAATACTCAAGAGATACGATTTTTTTTGAAAATACTAACTAGGTGTGATTTGTGAAAATCGAGAGTGCGAGAATGTGAAGAAGGTTGAAAGTCAAAATCAATGGTCTTATAAAAACCATTCAGATCTCACCCATTCGGTGACGTTAGTGTCTTTTGATCCTCTACTCGGCGACTCGCCGAGTATCTATCTACCTCGCCGAGTTTTACAGGACCTTCAGTTAAGGTGAGGATCCAAACGGCGGTCTTTGTCGAGGTCGCCGATCAAGTTGGCAATTCGCCAATTGAACTTGTGTGATTCATCCAGTACTCTTCACAACTGTTCATGCCCAATCATAAAAAATCAAGACACCTTTATTTCGATAATAACATACTATATGTATTTAAGCGTTTTGGGTTGCCTCCCAAACAAAGCCTTATTTAACGTCGTGGCATGACATAAATCAGTACTCATACTCCATTTTTGGGGCTAGCCTTGTTATCACCAGGATATCCCCCATTTTGATTCAGGTGGATATTGGGAGATGCATAACCCATGAGGTTCTCTAGCAGCGGAACAGCTCTGGAATGAGACAAAATCATCCGTTTCATTCCTTCAATGTCTTCCTTCATTTCTTTCCGCTCTCTATCTTGCTCAGTCACCTTGTGGAGGATGATTGAGAGAATTTTATCAAGAATTTTAACCTCATTGTCCTTGAGAATTCTTCGTTCATGAGGGGGGATGTATTTATCCTTCTTCTTACACTAGACCTCGATCTTCATCATCTTTTTGGCCAACTCATCCATCTGAATCATTAGAGTGGCCAACATGAAGTCCTTTTCTACTACTTTATTCATCTCAGCCATTTGATTAAGCAGTTGAGCTACTATTACATATGGTTATTTTGCGATGCCTCCCGGAATGAGTTGGTCGACTAACCTCTTGCTTCCAGGACCAAGACTTCTGTAGAATCAGTCAAGGAGAGCTATGTAGGGAATGTCATGATTTGGGCATTGATTGATCAGTTCATTAAACCTTGCCCATGATTTGTGGATCCGTTCACCCTCCACTTGTTTGAATGTGAGGATACGATCCCGAAACATCATTACCTTTAATGGGGGTGTTGATGAGTCCACAAATTGGACTCATTTAGGGCTATATTTTAGTAGAAATTGTGTCCTCAAATGCTTATTTTATCTCAATATATGATGAAAACCCTTAAGTTTCAGGTATTTGAAGTTTAAGGGAAAGAATGGATACTACTTCGCAAAATGGAATGAAAAGGCTTAAAAGAACAAGAAAATGAAGACCTGAGGATCGCCGAGTCCACTTGGCTAATCGCCAAAGGGTCTCACTTCGCCTTTTGTTCCAGTGTGCTGAGCCCTGAAGTAAAGGATCAAGTCAGTGGAAAAGGGGAGCAGTCGACGTATCGCCGAGAAGGTCCGTGAAGCAGTACTATGTCGCCCAATGACCCAGAGCACGATGATACCGAAGGATGGTGCAAGACGGAGATGAACTACACCAAAGGAAGAATAGCCAAGTTGATCGGCGATTCCGACTTGATTTCCTTGTTATTTTTGTTATTTTTGCTTACTAGTGACAAAGCCCCCATTTTTATTTGACACTTTTTAGTCCCTTTTAATTTAGAATGTTTTTAATCGTTAATGTCTTTAGCTACGATTAGTTAGAACTAAATTTTATTTATCTATTAATTATCGAAACTACTCCTTTGGGACACGACCCCAACCCTTGGTTGGGTTATTATATTATCGACAATTGTAGACACTCGAACCGTAGGTTAGTGTCGTTGGTCACGATAAGCATCAGATTCCCAACTCCTTGATTTAATGACAAAGATCAACAGGGCATGGTATACTCGTGAAGACCAAGTCTCTCCTCTCGCTTATAAAATGACAAAAGAGAAGATCCAAAAGGATCAAAAAAGAGACCAAAACATGGACAAAATGATGAACCAGCTGGATATCTTGGCTAAAATGTCATGGGTTTTGGTACAAAAAGTGTTAATGTTGTGTGTGTTGGTAGAGTAAACTCCCATGAAGCAAACCTTGAAAAGTGAACTTCCTAGCCGATCAAGGAGGAAGTTATTGTGCAAACTACTCATGACCGGGTGGAAATTAGGGATGGAATAGAGATGAGGGCTGGAGAGACCGAGACAGATATTGGCATGATCGTAACACTATTTGGAAGGAAAGAGAGGGTGACAAATATAGGTATGTACCTCCCCACGTGCGTCAAAAGCACAAGGAATCAAAAGGTGGCCATACAGAAGACATGCTCTCACGCATTCTCAACATAGTCGAAGGGTCAAACAAATTGTTGAAAGTGATGAAAGAGGATGTCTAGACTATCAATCAGACGGTGACCACTCACTCAGTCTTTATTAAGCAGCTGGAGACCCAAATGGGTCAAATTTCTTCGCACTTGAATCTAAGAAAAAAAAAAGGGGGTTGCCTAATGACACAATGCAAAGCCCCAAAAATGAAGCTTAATTTGGTATCCTCGTCGTGCCACGACGTTAACTAAGGTGCTTCTTGGGAGGCAACCCAAGTTTTTAATGCTTTAGTTTTGATTTTGAATAACGGGTGTTGATTGTTGATTACCGTTTCAAAGACACTTCATCCAGTTCTAAGTGTCAACGATAGCTAGAGAAGTATATAACCCAACTAAATGAGTTGGGTCCATCCCACTGAGAGTATCTTTTCCTTCAAACTCAATTACAAAAATATGACAACAATCTGTTCAACTGAACACTTAATGGATCTTTTTGGTTTAAGCTTCAAATTTTAGGTTGTACTTATCAATCCAATTCAACACTTAACACGAAATGATCAAACAGTGAGGTGACACTTGGGGAATTGACTAACCAATTATTGAATGTAACTTCGTGGATGAACATCGATGCTCATAATGGGATAAATCATCGTGGGTAGGTCGGACTATATGTAAAGTAACTCTCTCTCGAACATTTACCTTATCTTCGTCGAATTCTTTCAAACTTCACACTAGTAAGATGATGCCTAGTCCTCGTCCTCATCAAATCCACTCTCTCGAGTTAGATACAAAGGATACACCCGATGTTTCACTTTCTCAAGCAAAAATTATAGTGACCCACTACTAAGGATGGTAAATTTGCTACTTTGGCACTGCACTTCTCTCTCGAGGAAGCCCAAAACACTGAACTTGTTAGACTAATCATGATAGACGACCTCAAAACACAACACCAAATCAGACCCACTTCAAATTAGCACCATTATTCGCAAATCAATGACACCCACTTAGGAAAACTTAACAATTGGTTACATAGTCAAAACCCTAAGGAGAGGGTTTTAGCCAATCATAGTAGAAAAAGAAAAATCAACATCCATCATGTTCTCCATAGCTGGATACAAATGAAAATTGAAAGTTAAAATAAACTAAAAATCTCCTCTACTACAAAATCTCTAAGAAGGTCTTGCTAAAATCACTAGGAAACCGCCTCTAGTAGTGTTCTATCTCTCAATCTTTTTGTTACTCACGTTTCTGAATACCTTCTCTCTCTTCCAAAAATCAATTTATGCAAGTCTGATGTGTGGCTGTTTGGGACTAACGGGCGAGGTAAGTCAGGCTTCGCCGAGTGGTCGGTGACTCACTGATTTCCCTTCATCTCGCCTTCTTTTCTCACCTCCTCTTTGTCTAACAACTATTATTTTAGGCGAGCAGGATCGGGATCACGGAGCGATTCTGTGATGCACCCTTTTTCTTTTCATCTCACTCATCAGCAGTACTCAGTTGGGTTTCCATCAGTACTTTCAGCGACTTGATCATACATCGCCGAAGCGATCGGCGACACGCCGAGTGGAACTGCTGTTCACCGAAGCTACCCCTAACTAAATCTCAGCATTCTATAACTTTAAGCGGTGGGGTGGCAACTTGGTGAATCGCCGAGTGACATTGGCGATGACCAGACCTTCATTTCTTCTTTCTTTCAGCTCGCTTCGTTCAATTTTGCACATTAGTGTCATGCTTTGTTCCTCAATCCAAATATCATTAAATCAAGGATTTCTCATCAGTTATTGGCACAAAAAAAGCATTTGAAGACACTAAATGCATTCAAATAAACCCCAAATGAGTCCACATCTCGGACTCATCAACACCCCCAACTTAAAATTTTGCTTGTCCTCAAGTAAAACTCATGTTCAGCAATCAGAAAGAATGTCTCAAACAGTGCTACACAAGACTGAATCATGAATGCACACAAGAAGATTCAACTTACTCATGCAAGGATCAATCGTGCACTCAAAGATTCGAGTTGTGACTCACCATTATCAAAGATTCTCAAGTTCACAATACTTGCTTCAAATTCAAGTCCAAACTCAACAAAGATGCTTAACTGCCCTCACACAAAGAATGATTCCATATTCACACACTAGTTTTCACAATCTATAGCTCCGTAATCACAATAAACAGTCACACTCACAAAGATGAACACAATGCATGATTTCACCCATAGGTTTGCCCTTATTTTCCAACAAACAATAGTTTCGGCTCAGTCAAGATCACAAAGGTCTTTTCAAGGCTTGTAACAGTGCTGAGTGTAAAGGTATGGTCATTTAGGCTCAGTAACTTCTTTTCTCATGAGATGTGGTATGAACAATTCTTTCTTCCCTTTTCTTCATCATTTTCACTAATGCTCAAAAGTCACCCCATTATTTACTTTTCATGGACTACCGGACACCCCATTTCTTTTTGTATTTTCTCAACTCATTCCACAACTTTTTCTTTTTTTTTTCTTTTTTTTTGTATGGAGGGGTTCCATCTTTTTCACAACCATGGCGCAAAGGGGGACTTCTTTACATTTCTTGATTTGCTTTCTCTTTTCACCAAACCCCCAACTTAGGATTTTTGCCAAAGTTGGCTATTCAAACAAACCACAAATCATGGATATTATCAGTGACAAAATAAATAAAGGTTGCAATTGTATCAAGTTTCTTCCAAGAAAAGGGATAGGGATCAAAGGATGCTCAAGCAAGGTTCACACATCTCACAAGGCAGGCCACAAAAGAGGTTTAATGTCAAATTGTTTCCTACTGGACTAGCGGGGAAAATTCTAATTGTCATCACACATGGTTCACGGTGAGCTCATCACACAAGGCATTGATACCACTGTCAAACAAGATTCAACACTTTCTCTAGTGTGCAATGTTCATCACAAGACACTCGTTCGATAACCGGCTAGTCATAAAGAGATACAAAGAGTTCACATATTGTCTATGTAACTTCATTTGGTCTCATCGTAGCCGCACATTCATTTTTTTCGTTCATGAGAACTATTTAATTCATTGGTATTGATCAAAACCGATACTCAAATTTGTAAAAGAACAACCTTCATTTAAACACAATCAAGAGGTATTAAAATTTAAAAGAATGTAGAGGAATTTACTGACCAAGTACACACCCCCACCAAAAGCATTTAACATTATCCCCAATATGAGTACGGACACTCCCGCAATCAAAGCAAGAATACCACATAATGACTAGCAAATAAAGATATGTAAACATGCAGAGCAAGGTGACGAGGAATCTTCACTAAGCGCCCATTTGGTGAGGATATGCATCAGTCACCAAATACTTCAGCGGTGCACCCAAATAACTTAATAGCACCCTTAGTTCCAGTAGGTAACACTATCAGGAAGGGGCCAATCGGTAGAGATATAAGAGGTCACCGAACAAGTCGATGATCCGCACAATGGACTTGTAACATCGCTGAACAATCACTGAGTTACACTTCCAGCTCTGAAGTAAAAAGGGAAGGAAAAATTGGGTCGCCTAAGCACAACGGCAATTAGCCAAGTGAGGACAGTATCCCGCCAAATATTCAAGAATCTCAGCTCCATCTTTGATGTTCATAGGGCGGACTAAATCGTGCTCGTCGAACAAGTTTAGCGAATCGCCAATAGCATCTTTTTCTTCCTCAATATCCTGCTCCTGCAAAATAAATATATGTTATTCAAAAGACTAACACTTGGGTTGCCTCTCAAGAAGAGCCTTATTTAATGTCATGGAATGACGTGAAAATTCTTTCAAGCATCTTCCAGGTACACCACCTCGATCAAAGAAATCTTTTGGACTCGCCAAAGTATAACTTCAAGCGTTCCCCATTAACCTTAAATGTAGCTCCTTCGGACAATCGTGTCACTCTAAATGGTCCTAACCATTTGGACTATATCTTTCCATGAAAAAGTCTAAATCGAGAGTTGTATAGTAACACCCAATCTTACACTCTGAACTCCCTCTTAAGGATTTTAGCATCATGCCATTTCTTCATCTTTTTTCTTGTAGAGGGCCAAACTTTCATAAGCTATGAACCTGAATTCGTCAAACTCATTTAATTGCTCTATTCTCTTTTTTGAAGTTTTTTTCCATTCCAGATTTAAAGCCTTCAATTCCTACAAAGCTTTGTGTTCCAATTGAACTTGTAGATGGCAAGACTTCCCAAAAACTAGCTGATACGGAGACATGCCGATTGGTGTTTTGTATACGACACGATACGCCCATAATGCATCATCATGCATTCGAGACCTATCAGTTCTATTAGCATTCACTGTCTTGGCAAAGATGTTTTGGATCTCCCGATTTGACACCTCAACTTAGCCGCTCGTTTTGGATGATACGGAGTTGCTACTTTGTGTTTCACTCCATACTTACTCAATGCGGTTGAGAAACACTTGTTGAAAAAATGGGACCCCCCATCACTAATAATAGCCCGAGGAGTACCAAATCTCGCAAAGATGTAGCGTTTCAGGAATTGAACAACACTTTTCCCTTCATTGTTTGGATGTGCAACAGCCTCCACCCATTTAGAGAAATAATCTACAACCACCAAGATATACGTATTACCAAACAAACTCACAAATGGGCCCATGAAATCTATTGCCAACACATCAAATCGCTCAACTCCTAAAATGGGCGTAAGAGGCAACTCATGTCTTTTGGACACTCGGCCTTGTTTTTGATATTGAGTACACTTCGTAACAAACTCGTGGGCATATTTGTAGAGAGATGGCCAGTAGTACCCACTTTGTAGAACTTTAGCAGTTGTACCTACACCACCATGATGACCCCCAACCGGTGAAGCATGTCAATCAAGGAGAATTTTGATGCTTCTATCTTCTAGAACACATCTCCTAATGATATGGTCTGCACACTCTCTGAGTAAATATGGTTCATCAAAAAAATACTTCTTAACATCGAACAAGAACCTGTTTTGTTGGT
>JAJOOO010027806.1:0-26232 GCA_029582685.1 Solanum piurae
TGCAGCTCAATAAATGTGTAACAATTTGATACATATCTTTTTGAGATTTGTTTTATAATTTTTAAAAGAATCATTGATATTTGTATAGTGGCTTTACTCAAGGAATAAGGCCAAAGATGCTTGAAAGTTGGTATGTATTCTATAAAAATGAAAAAGAAAAACTATAACATATGATGATAAAGTTGGAATGATTGGTATTACTAAAATTTATTCAAATTTATATCTCTTCATTAAGTGATGTATATGCTTAGTTTGTTATTAGTCAATTATATATGATTTGAGTCGACTAATTGCATTATGCTATTATTTTGTTGATACTATTTATAATTTCGAGCTAGAGACGTTAAATAACTTTAATATATGCCTTGCACTTTTAATCTAAATAACTTTAGTACATGTCTAGAAATTAAAATATTAAGCACCTACGACATTGGCATAATTATTGGAAAACCAATTCAACAACTAGAATATTCAAGATCAAGTATAAAAGAGAAGACAATGCAATAATATTTTTAATCATGTTCTTTATTATTGGCACAATAATATTTATATTTTATGCTATCATATTTTTATTTTGTAGTGATTTTATTTTCTAAATATATAAATAAAGAAAGCAACTTCAATAGAAAAGGTCTCTGCCATAAATAATTTTTTAGATAATCATGTCTAAAATTTGATAGGATATAGAGATTTTACAACACTATGTTCCTAAGACAACTTTATTCATTTTTTTTTATCATTGCTCTTACACTCTTTATCATTCTCCTTTTTTGAAATATATAAACAATGATCACGATTCATTGCAAATAATAGGAGTAGTTGAGATTGAGGATGAAAAGGACTAATTGACGTGGAAACCGATGATTAAATGTACGATATATATATTTTTTTAAAAGATTATCTTGATTATTATTATTTTTTGTATTGTTGTCTTTCTCAAATAATAGTTATAATATCTATATTATAGTTAGTGATTTATTCAAATTTATTGAAAACTTTTATTTACTTAATTTTTAGTAAGAAAATTATAAAATTTAAGATACATAAGATATACATTCTATATATACATCTCGTATTTTAGAGCTTACGCCCTTATCCCGTGCTACATAAAGTACCTCGCCTCGTACCCCTGCCTTTTTAAACACGACTTGCAATTCAAGGAAATTGGACTAGAATACCATATTGGTTCTGAATTAGTATACAACTTTTTAGTATCACATAATAGATTAAAACATAATAACATTTCTTGAACTGTTTTTCATATACAATATAAGTCAATGACCAAACATTAATTAGGATTTAAAAAAGTAATTTTAATTACTTGTCTGGAGCTGAACATTGGAGCATAACGATTGCCACAAAGGAATTAAATTTGGACCAAAATATATGAAGTAAACAGGGAAGTGAGGCTTGCCATACAAAATATACTTAAGAGAGATAGATTTAAGTATCTTGAGTCTATAATTTAGAGGAGTGGAGATATTGACGATGACATCACACACTGTATTGGTGCGGCATGGATGAAGTGGAGACTTGGATGCAGAGTTTTGTATGATAAAAAGGTATCGCCAAAACTCAAAGGTAAATTCTACAGAGTGGTGGTTCGATCGACATTGTTGTATGAGACTGAGTATTGGTTAGTTAAGAACTCTCAAGTCCAGAAGATACATGTTGTGGAGATGCGGATGTTGAGGTGGATGTGTGGTCATACTAGCAGCAATAAGATAAGAAATGAAAATATCCGAAATAAGATGTGAGTGGCCTCCGTGGTGGACAAGATGAGGGAAGCGAGACTAAGATGGTTTAGGCATGTAAAGAGGAGAAGCATAGATGCATCATGCACCAATGAGGAGGTGCGAGAAGTTGGTTATAAATGGTACGAAGAGAGGCCAAGGTAGGCCGGAGAAGTATTGGAGAGAGGTGATAAGACAAAAATATAACGCAACTTCGGGTTACCGATCATATGACCCTAGATAGAAAGGTGTAAATAACACGTATTAGGGTAGAAGGTTAAAAGGCGGTGTAGTATTTCTTACTTAGGGTGGCTGGAGTTTGCGATGATACTAGTTGTATTATTGTAGCTTTCTCATTGTTTATTAATTTTTTTATTAATCTATCCTAGTATATATGGTGTTTCAATTATCACATGATTTTATTGTTGTTTTGACTCATCTCTAATAGGTTTTTTCTTTGTTTCCTTGTTATTTGTTATATTCTCTTCATTGGCTCCTTTGTCTTTATATCAGGATGTGTTGCACTTGAGTTGATGATCTTTCAAAAATAGTCTATCTGCCTCCACGAGGTTGTGTAACGACCGGGTTCCGTCATTATAGAAAAGCCAACGGGGAAAAATTTTGGGCCGAAAAACTTTTTTGTAGTAGCTTGAGATTTCCTAACCCAGTTCAGATTTGGACTAAATCGGAGTCTGTGAAGTCTAGGGGAATCTGGTAGCAATTGGGTGATCTAATTATGAATTTGATTACATGAGTAGATAGCTAAGGCGTTAAGAAATCCGTACGACTTTACGGAATTGAATTCGGGTGAGTAAAACTCCTGAAACTGATATTGGCGTGAATGGGTAATTTCTGAGTATCGTTGGTTGAAGGTGTGTTGTAAAATGGGGTCTTGGAATTATTAAAATAGCTCACTGTTTCGTGCAAGTCGCTTTGGCGGGGATTTCTGTCGCCAGGGCGAGGCCGTTGTAGCGGGCGAGTGCCATCATGCCGGGGCAAACGCGACTTAAAGTCGGAAATAAGCCCCAAAACATTTTATTCTACAATTTTCGAACTTGAGAGATAAGGAACGAACCTAGGAGACTTCTTGACCATTTTCCACCATTCTTAAGGCTAAAGATAAGGTTTTAACTCCCCAAATCCATTTTTTGATCCGTAGAACGTAATCTAATGGGTAATTATCGATGGGGAGGGTTTTGATCTAAAAATTATGGTGGAAACAGCCCTAATTGGGATCAAGAGTTTGATCTAGGGTTGATGGAATTGTTAGTAATTCGAGTAATTAGTTATCGTTTATTGATTCCCGTATTATATTAATTGTTTGTAGACCAAGAACAAGCGGAGAGAATCCGAAAAGGAAAGAATAAAGTTTCTTAAGGGATTCAAGCTTTGTTTGAGGTAGGTGATGGTTGTGATTCTATGATTGTGTGATGTATGTTTGTTCTTGCTTCATTATGATACATGTATGTATGTGAATGTTGCATTATTGATCACATTAATTATAAATGAGGATAGATGAATGATGAATGCCATGAATCATGACTTGATTGTATGATTATGAGAATGTACTTTGTGATTGTGGCTTGTTGAATGGATCGGGTGTTGCGTTCCGACACACTAACTTGGATCGGTTGCCATGTTCCGATAGAATTATGGGATCGGTTGCCACGTTCCGGCCTAATCATTGGATCGGGTATCACGTTCCGATATGCTAACAATTTGAGTTTAAGTTCCATGAGAGGACCAATGACTTGATATAACTGTGATATTTGAGAATTCTAAAATTGTTCGTTGTTCATAAATGTTGATGATATTGTATATATTTGGTGTATGCATGTTATTATTATGTTGTATTGATTTATATATGTTACACTTAGTGCGATAGCCGTGTGATTCTACTAGTACACTGTGGTTGTGTACTGATACTGCACTTGTTCTTTCTTTGTTGAGTACAAGGCATCTTCAGGCGACTATTGACAGACCTCTCTTAGAAGATCAATAATCGTTCGAATTCAAGGGTGAGCCAGTTCTTCCAGGCTGCCATGAGTTCTCTTTCTGTCTATGTCCATATTTCGGACTTAGATCAGTTATCGTTCGAATTCAAGGGTGAGCCAGTTCTTCCAGGCTGTCATAAGTTCTCTTTCAGTCTATTTCCACATTTCGGACTTAGATTTTCTAGTTAATTGTTAGTACATTAGTTTGGAGTTGTAACCCTTCTTGTTTAGACTTTTGGTTTATTGTTAGAGTTTTGGTACATTGACTTTCAGGTTCTAGGCGTATTTTTCCACATTGTTTAGTTGTTAGATCATTTGAAAGTTTATGGGAACTTCAGTTTTAGCTATTTAGCTTGCTTCCGTAACTTAAATGCCTTAGTATTTTGGTTGAGTTGTTAGTTTGGGTTGTAGTAATGGTTCTCCCACCGGAGGGTTAGTGTGGGTGTCAATCACGATGGTCTGAGTCGTGACAAAGTTGATATCAGAGCCTAGGTTCATTGATCTCAATGTACCAAAACTAGTCTAGTAGAGTCTTGTGAAACGGTACGGAGACGTCTGTAATTTTCTTCGAGAGGCTATAGGACTTTAGGAAATCTCTCTGTTTTTTCTTGTCTCATTTCGTGCTATAACTTGGTTCCAATTGGTAGCTGGTGATTCAAATTGGTATCTAACCTACTTCACTCTTCTGTCCGCAGATGGTTAACACTATATTCAACGGCGTCAAGCCCATAGCTCTCGCCAATGCTCCAGTTGAGGAATCTGCAGTGAGAGGTCGCTGTCGAGGCAGGGGTAGAGGAAGAGTTAAGGGTAGAGGCCGATGAAGGGCAACACCTAATAGGGATGGAGCACATTTTGGAGATGCTCCCATAAATGAGGCCCCTCATACGCATCATGAAGAGGTAGAGGAGAACATAAAGGTTGAAGATGAGGAGAATAATGGGCAAGAGGTACATGTTGAGACTACACGTATTCCTCATTTGGACCTAGTGTTAGCTCATCAGATCATGTCATTCTTGAAATATTTGTTCAAGCAACTCAAGTTTCTGCTAATCCCCCTATTGCTAACACTGTCCCCAAGGTGGGTGGAACTGGAGGTACCGATGCTTTCTTCCGTACTTTGTTGGGTTCTGTTATGACTGGTAATGAGCATGAAATATTGACTAAGTTTTTGGAGCTAAACCCTCATGTATTTCTTGGTTCTGAGAGTGAGGATGCTTATGAGTTTATTTTAGACTGATATGAGATGCTTCATAACTTCGAAATTATTCATCGGCATGAGGTTGAGTTCGTGACTTTTCAACTTCAAGGTGAGGCTAAGCAGTGGTGGAGAGATTATGTGGAATGCAGATCTTCAACTTTACCTCCACTTACTTGGACGCAATTTCATGATCTATTTTTAGAGAAATATGTGCCTAGGACTTTGAGAGATCGCAAGAAGGATGAGTTCATGGCTTTGGATCAAGGTGGTACGTCTATGGCTGCTTATGAGGCCAGGTTTCACGCCTTATCTAGATATGCTACTCAATTGGTGACTACTGAGGAGGAGAGGATTCGTTTATTTATTAGGGGACTAAATTCTGAGTTGCATGTATTATCTATTCATATGACCTATGCAGGAAGGAGCTTTAATGATGTAACAGACTTTGTAAAGAAAGTGGAGGAGGTGAGACGAGACGATCAGGCTAAGCCATTGGCTAAAAGGGCCAAGAACTCGAGTAACTTTCAAGGTTCTTACTCCAGGGGGTCCGAAAGGCCAATGCTTGCAGCCCAGCCAATTCAGTCCACTATGCCCGCCTCTACAGAGTAATTGATAGCCAGGGAATCGCACCTTCTGTGGGCAGCAGACCATTTTTTGATCGTACATGCTATAACTATGGAGAACCTGGGCATATGAGGAGAGATTGTCCTCACCCACGTATGATGGAGTCCGCGCATCAGCAGACTAGAGCAGTGGTACCCGCGTGAAATGGTAATAATGGTCGAGAGCATCCACAAGATGGGTGAAAAGGTAATCAACGAAGCCGTGAGGATAAAGGAAATGGTAACGCAAGCAGAGGTACAGCGCAGCCAGGCAGGGAAGTAGCTCGTCATGATGATAGGGCTCAGTGTTACGCCTTTTCGGCAAAAATGAGGCAGAGGCGTCTGACGCAGTGATCACAGGTACTATTCTTGTTTGTGACCGGATGGCTAATGTGTTATTTGATCCGGGTTCCACTTATTGTTATGTATCCGTGCGATTTGCCTCAGAATTTGCTATCATTTGTGATATACTTGATGCCCTCATCCATGTTTCTACCCCAGTTGGAGAGTCTATCATAGCCACCCATGTCTATCGTGCTTGTCCTATTTTGTTTATGGGTTTTCAGACTTGGGTTGATTTGGTGATTTTAGATATGACTGACTTTGATATTATCTTAGGCATGACTTGGTTGTTCCCCTATTATGTTGTGCTTAATTGTAATACTAAGTTTGTAACTCTAGAAATTCTGGGAAGAAAAAAATTAGAGTGGGAAGGGGTGTACAAACCTAACTAAGTTAAGATCATATCCTCTATTCGGGCTAGTAAACTGGTAGGGCAGGGTTGTTTGGCTTATTTGGCTCATATTTGGGATGTTGAGGTTGAGTCTCCATCTATTGAGTCTATTCATGTGGTGTCAGAATTTAGAGAAGTGTTTCCTACTGATTTTCCTGGTATGCCTCTGGATAGAGATATAAATTTCTGCATTGATTTGGAGCCTGGTACGCGCCCCATTTCTATTCCTCCATATCGTATGGCTCCGGTAGAATTAAGAGAGCTTAACGCTCCAATCCAAGAGCTTCTTGATAAAGGATTTTTCCATCTTAGTGCTTCCCCGTGGGGTGCCCCAGTTTTGTTTGTTAAGAAAAATGATAGTAGTATGAAGATATGTATAGACTATCGTCAATTGAACAGGGTCACCATTCGAAACAAGTATCCACTGCCTCGAATAGATGATCTTTTTGACCAATTGCAAGGCGCATCAATTTTCTCTAAAATTGATCTAAGGTCTAGTTATCATCAATTAAAAATTAGGCCTGAGAATGTGCCCAAGACGGCGTTTAGAACCCGCTATGGGCACTACGAGTTTCTAGTTATGTCTTTTAGTTTGACTAACGCGCATGCAACCTTTATGAGTTTGATGAATGGTGTGTTCAAATCATTTCTTGATTCGTTTGTTATAGTATTTATTGATGATATTCCGGTTTATTCAAAAAGTGAGAAGGAGCATGCCGACCATCTTCGTATTATTCTGGGTGTTCTTGGGAAACAAAGGTTGTATGCGAAATTTTTTAAGTGTGAATTTTGGTTGACTTTGGTTGCATTTTTGGGGCATATAGTTTCAAAAGAAGGTGTAATGGTAGATTCTCAAAAGATTGAGTCGGTTAAGAATTGGGTTCGGCCAAGTTCTGTGACTGAAGTTAGGAGTTTTGTGGAGCTCTCTAGCTACTACCGTCGATTTGTGAAGAACTTTGCTTCTATTGCCACTCACTTGACAAATTTGACCAAAAAAGAGATACCATTTGAATGGACTGGGAAATGTGAGAAGAGCTTTCAAAGCTCAAGACTCTCTTGACCACCATACCTATTCTAGCTTTACCTGTGGAAGGTAAGAATTTTATAGTTTATTGTGATGCTTCACATTCTGGTTTGGGTGTTGTGTTGATGCAGGATAAAATGTTATAGCTTATCTGTCGCGTCAATTGAAGGTGTATGAGAGGAATTACCCAACACATGATTTGGAGTTGGCAGTGATAGTGTTTGCTCTTAAGATCTGGCGACATTATCTGTATGGTGTTAAGTGTGAGGTATTTATTGATCATCGTAGTTTGCAGCATGTGTTCACTCAAAAGGATCTGAATTTGAGACATCGAAGGTGGATGGAGTTACTCAAGGATTATGATGTTACCATTCGGGTAAGGCTAATGTGGTGGCAGACACTTTGAGTCGAAAAGCGGTGAGTATGGGTAGTTTAGTTTGCTTGAGTGTATCCAATCGACCCTTGGCTAAGGAAATTCAGACCTTGGAGTCTAAGTTCATGCAGTTGGGCATCTCAAAAAGAGTTGGGGTGCTAGCTAGCAATGAAGTTAGGGCCACGTTTATTGAAGAGATCAATGCTAAACAATTTGAGGATGAAAATTTGAATGAACTTAAAAAGAAGACTGTGATTGGTAAGGCACAAGAGATCATTCTTGATGAGGAGGGTGTGCTCAATTTTAAAGGAAGAGTCTGTGTTCCTAGAATTGATGACTTGATTCAGAAATTGTTGACAGAATCCCATGGTTCGCGATATTCCATTCATCCGGGTGTGATCAAGATGTACCGACATTTGAAGCAAATTTATTGGTGGCCGTTCATGAAGAAAGATATAGCGGAGTTTGTGGCTAAGTGTCAAAATTGCCAACAAGTGAAGTATGAACACCAAATGCCTGCAGGTTTGCTTCAAAGAATGTCAATTCCGGAATTGAAGTGGGAGAGGATAACCATGAATTTTGTGGTTGGTCTTCCCAAGACTTTGGGAAAGTTTGATTCTATTTGGGTAGTAGTTGATAGATTGACTAAGTCAACCCATTTTATTTTGGTAAGAATAGATTATAATACTGAACAATTGACTAAAGTTTATGTGAAAGAGATAGTGAGGTTGCATGGGGTCCCCCTTTCTATCATCTCAGACCCGTAGTACTCAATTCACATCCAAGTTTTGGAGGAAGTTAAATGATGAATTGGGCACACAACTCACTTTTAGTACAACCTTCCATCCACAGACAAACGGGCAGACAGAGAGGACTATTCAAGTGTTATAAGACATGTTGAGGGCATGTGTGATTGATTTTGGAGGGCATTGGGATAAATTCATACCTTTGTGTGAGTTCTCCTATAATAATAGTTATCACTCTAGTATTGATATGGCACCATTTGAGGTACTTTATGGAGGGGATGTAGATCACACATATGATGGTTCGAGGCTGGAGATGTGAAACCTTTGGGGGTTGATTTAGTGAAGGATGCTCAAGATAAGGTGATGAGTATTCAAGCTAAGCTCTTAGCCGCCCTAAGTAGACAGAAGAAGTATGCATACCATAAGGTAAGATATATGTTATTTTAGACTGGTGAGAATATTCTTCTTAAGGTATCACCCATGAAAGGGGTGATGAGATTTGGCAAGAAGGGCAAGCTAAGTCCGCGATACATTGGTCTCTTTGAGGTTCTTGAATGTATAGGGACCGTGGCCTATAGATTGTATTTACCTCTTAACCTATCGAGAGTTCATCCGGTATTTCATGTGTCCATATTGAAGAGATATCATGGTGACAGGGTTACATCATTAAGTGGGACTCAATTGTATTAGACAAAGACCTACAATATGAGGAGGAATCGATTGCAATTCTTGATCGTGATGTGCGTAAGCTGAAGACCAAGGAGATCAAGTCCGTAAAAGTTCAATGGAAGCATCGATCCGTTGAGGAAGCAACTTGGGAAACCAAGAAGGACATGCGAGACAAGTATCCCCAATTATTCGTCGATTCATGTATTACTCCATTCTTTCTTTAGCCTGCTTTTTCTAAGTTTGTCACTCGGGGACGAGTGATGGGTAAATTGGTATCTATTGTAACGATCGGGTTTCGTTGTTATAGAAAAGCCAATGGAAATTTTTTTAGGGTCGAATATTTTTTTCGTAATAGCTTGAGATTTTCCAACCTAGTCTAGATTTAGACGAAATTAGAGTCTGTGAGGTCTAGGGAAATCTGGTAGCAATTGGGTGATCTAATTATGATTTTGATTATATGAGTAGATAGTTAAGGCGTTAAGGAATCCGTACGACTTTACAAAATTAAATTTGGGTGAGTAGAACTCCCAAAACTGATATTGGCATGAACGGGTAATTTCTGAGTGTCATTGGTTGAAGGTGTGTTGTGAAATGGGGTCTTTGAATTATTAAATTAGCTCATTGTTTCATGCAAGCCGCTTTGGCGGGGATTTCTGTAGCCAGGGAGGGGCCGCTGTAGCGGGCGAGTGCTGCCATGGTGGGGCAGACGCGACTTAAAGTCGAAATAAACCCCCAAAATATTTTATTCTGCAATTTTCAAACTTGAGAGCTAAGGAACGAACCCATGAGACTTCTTGATCATTTTCACCATTCTTGAGGCTTAAGGTAAGGTTTTAACTCCCCAAATCTGTTTTTTGATCCATAGAACGTAATCTAATGGGTAATTATTGATGGGGGAGGGTTTTGATCTGGAAATTATGGTGGAAACAACCCTAATTGGGATATTGGGATCAAGGGTTTGATCTAGGGTTGATGAGAGTGTTAGTAATTTGAGTAATTAGTTATCGTTTATTGATTCCCATATTATATTAATTGTTTGTAGACCAAGAACAAGCGGAAAACAAATCCGGAAAGGGATGAATTAAGTTTCTTAAGGGATTCAAGCTTTGTTTGAGGTAGATGATGGTTGTGATTCTATGATTATGTGATGTATGTCTGTTATTGCTTCATTATGATACATGTATGTATGTGAATGTTGCATTATTGATCACATTAATTGTAAATGAGGATAGATGAATGATGAATGTCATGAATCATGACTTGATTGTATGATTATGAGAATGTACTTTGTGATTGTGGCTTGTTGAATGGATCGGGTGTTGCGTTCCGACACACTAACTTGGATCGGTTGCCACATTTCGGTATAATTATGGGATCGGTTGCCACGTTCCGGCATAATCATTGGATCAGGTACCACGTTCCGGTATGCTAACAGTTTGGGTTTGGGTTCCATGAGAGAACCAATGACTTGATATAACTGTAATATTTGAGAATTTTGAAACTGTTCATTGTTCGTAAATATTGATGATATTGTATATATTTGGTGTATGCATGTTATTATTATGTTGTATTGACTTATATATGTTGCACTTAGTGGGATAGTCATGTGATCCTACCAGTACATTGTGGTTGTGTACTGATACTGCACTTGCTCTTTCTTTGTTGAGTACATGGCATCTTCAGGCGGCTATTGACAGACCTCGCTTAGAAGATCAGTGATCGTTCGAATTCAAGGGTGAGCCAGTTCTTCCAGGCTGCCATGAGTTCTCTTTCTGTCTATGTCCACATTTCGGACTTAGATTTTCTAGTTAGTTGTTAGTACATTAGTTTGGGGTTGTAACCCTTCTTTCTTAGACTTTTGGTTCATTGTTAGAGTTTTCGTACATTGACTTTCAGGTTCTGGGCGTATTTTTCCGCATTGTTTAGTTGTTAGATCATTTGGAAGTTTATGGGAACTTCAGTTTTAGCTATTTAACTTTCTTCCGTAACTTAAATGTCTTAATATTTTGGTTGAGTTGTTAGTTTGGGTTGTAGTAATGGTTCTCCCACCGGAGGGTTAATGTGGGTGCCAATCACGATGGTCTGGGTTGTGACAAGTAGTGATAAGATCATCGTACATTCTACCCTCCTTAAACCTCACTCGTGGAATTTCACTAGATATAGTATTGTTGTATTCACTAATTACTTGATAAGTAAACTAGTTGAAATATATCATGTGCATAAACACATCTATACTAGATATAAAGAAGGAATTTAATTGCATATTTCATTTAGTTTTTGGATCCAAACTGATCGGATCTCATCATCTCTCAAGTCTCTGTTCTTTATGGGTGCTTGAATTTTCACTTTATTTTATTTAGTATATACTTAATGAAACATGAATTTCAATCTTTTTCTTAGTTGAAAATGTTCTTTGCATATAATATACTCGAGGAGCTTGAATATTATAACTTATAATATATTTGAACTTGTTTTCTCTACCAGAGTAAATGGAGTAAATAATACGAAAAAAATAAGCTCAGAAAGTGATACGACCTCCGCATAGTTTGAGGGGATAAATAATATTTTTTTTTTAAATGTTCAGAGAGTTATAGAACTCTCACATAATTTAGATACGTAACTGATAATTTCACCATAATTTTAAGTGATTTATTTTTTGCTTATTCCTAAATAATTTAAAATAGATGTAGTAATTTTCCCTCTCTCTTTCTTTTTGGCGATGTGGGTTGCCGGGTTGGGGGGGTGAGGAGGATGGAGGGGAATATTGGAGAAGGATATATTTAAGCACAATTTTGTCCAAAGAACTTTATATGAAAAGGACACAAATTTATTATATTGCAACATGCATGGGGAACAATTGTTGCTATCTCAATGTGACATAACTCGTGGACCCTTTTTGCTTTTTCATTTTCATCAATGTTTAATATACTAGTGTCTTCATATTCAAGTGGCATATGCCTTTTTTTCCTTTTGCCCCTTATCCAAAGTGCATATGAACAGTGGGTTCCTTACATACTATTTTCTTTTTGGTACAGCAAAAATAACAATAATATATTTAATATAATTTTATTAATGAGGTTTATAGATATATATAAACAATATCTTTATTTTGTGTAAGGTTCGTAGATTGTTCATAGATTGTTTTCGACATATTTTTAGCTCAAGAAAGATGTTTTCAAAAAATAAATTAAACAAATATAAGAATAAAAATTATGATAAAAATATTATAGAAAAGAAAAATATTGATAACAAAAATAACTCAAGTAACATTAAGTGGGAAAGATGTCCATTCAAATCCACTTCCTTAAAAAATTGCATTGTGTATATGGAGTCAAATTTATGTTTTGAATATATATTATAATTATTGAACCCTCTTAATCCAAATCCTAAACATAGTTCAATAACGTTACAACATATCGATCAAGTTTATTTCCTTTTGACCTAACCCTCAAAGAAGAGATTGAATACAAAAATGTAAGGGTTATGCTAAATGGCCAGAATTTGGCTAGAAATTTAAAAAGTCTATAATATCTTTTTTATTTTAAAATAAATTGATCTTTTTTTTATTTTTAATTAAAAGGTATTAAAGTTAAAAGGATAAAAATGTTCAAAAAGGTAATATAACATAGTGTGAAAATATGTTATTTTATCATTATGACCAAATTTTCTAGCCAAAAGGATTTTTCCAAAATGTAAATTGCTTAAAGGAAAATAAAGAACACGAAAAGAGAAGGCTGAGAGACTTCTCCTATTGAAACTTTAAGAGAAAAGAGAATGAGGTGATTTGGAGAGAGTTCTAATCCTGTTGTTTTTCTAAGAGCACTTTTTTTATAAACCAAAAATATTATCATTCGTCGAAATGTGGAATAACTATATACACTAACTGTAAAAAAAAATATCTAAAAGCACGTGTTTGAGCTCTGACATTGAGTTCTAGGCTTATTAGGATAGGTTGACACTAGGCTTGAGGGACTTCTCCTATTGAAACTTTAAGAGTAAAGAAAATGAGGTGATTTGAAGAGAGTTCTAATCCTTTGATTTTTCTAAGAGCACTTTTTTATAAACCAAAAATATAATTATTCGTTTAAAATGTGGAATAACTATATACATTAACTTTTAAAAAAAACTATATAAAAGCACGTGCTTGAGCTCTGACATTGAGTTCTAGGCTTATTAGGATAGGTTGACACTAGGCTTATTAGGATAGGTTGACACTAGGCTTGAGGCTAAATGTTGATCTACCTGAGGTTCATTGTAAGGGTGACACAATTGTAAAATGGTTTGTTTTTGAGAAGGGGTACGACAAGCTATCTTGTAAAATGGTTTGTTTTTTCTATAATATGATGAAAATATACATCTCAAAATATTAATTAAAATTAAAAATTAAAAATGGCAAGTATTTCCTCAATAAAAAGTTATCCCTTCTACATTCACTTTTCAATTAATCACCAACAAAAGTAAATTAATGTAGTTTAGTAAATAAAGTGGTGCATAAATCTTTTCCATCAATCACGCCCCATTGAGCACAAATAATACCTTGCCATATTTTGATTAACTTTTTATTTTTATATATAAAAAATGAAAAGAGTCATACAGTCAATAACAATAAATATTTAAATATTATTTGATTATCATAGAAAAAAAGTTATCCCAGTAAAAAATATTTTATTTTTAATGTTATAAAAACTAAAGAAGAAAATATTTAAATTGAAAATCTAAAAAATATTCATATTTCAATAATTAAAATTAAAGAAAGATAATAAATAATTAATAAATTTATAACTAAATATATATTAAAAAAATCTCTAAAGCACAATTTTAAAATTACTTTAAAATTAAATTCTTTTAAGATTGATTGAAGAAATCTGTAATTATAGTTTGTTTGGTAAATTCCACTTTTAGTGGTCATATAATGCTTGAATTGACGAAAAGTTGTGTCCAAACTTTTAGCGAAAAAGATATTCAATTAACTTTTTCTTGAATGGAATTTTTGTGCTTAATAGTTGAATTTTCTATCTTAGTCCAAGTAATAAGGTCTTTTAATTTATTTATAATAATAATGACAACACTAATATATTCAGCCTAATTGCATAAAAAAAAATGTGTGAACCTTATTGATCAATTAGTTGAATTAATTATTATTTTGGATTATGATATCCATCTAACTTGATTAGTCCATCTTATGATCTAATTGTCTGACTTTCCTTACACCATCAAAATCACAAAAAGTTACTTTTTTGCAAATTAAAAGCCAAAAATTAATTATTTTCTGTTTTCACATCAGAATGTACCATTTTTTTTTTTTGGAATTTAGTCCTCTCTTTTCATTTCAATCTGAATGTACCATAATTTTCTTTTTGGCCACTTACGATTTTAATAGAGTAAAATAACTCTATAAGATTTTAGGTATTTTATTTAAAAGTTTTTTGAGTGTGTTTTTTTAAAAAAAAATTATTCTCAGACAACAAGAATCATATAACATATGAGTTGTCTATAAAGCCCCTAAACTTCAGATTCAAAAAGTGGTACAATTGATAAACTTGAGAGTTAAGTAAAGTGAAGATTCATTTACCAAGGTTACGGTGGAGTGGTAAGTACTCCTTCATCCTTAATCAGGGGTTTTAGGTTTGAGTCTTTCTGAATTTTCTGACAAAAAATCAAATTTAGTCAGACTCTAATATGAATACCAAACACCGAATTGAAAACCAAAAATAAAAATAAAGATCCATTTGGAAATATGTATATTGAAAAAGGCTACACAAAAAATATATTATGAAAGCAAGGGGAAGATACATGATGAAGGTGTTGTTCGGTAGAATTTATTGAGAAAATAATACATGCATTAATTGTGATACTATTTAATCATATGTAGTATAATTTTCAGTGTACAACTAATGTACTCCCTCTGTTTTTAATTATTTATCCATTTGTTTTTTTTAGCTGTGTCTTCTTATTTATTTATCCAATTTTCCTTTTTTAGTTGTTCCTAATTACTTATTCATTTTGACAAATTAAGAAAGGACAATTTTTCTTACCTATTATACCTTCAATTAATTACTTTGAAAAAGGTAGAACTTTTTGAAAATCTTAAGTTTTTAATTTATCTACTTCCTAATTAATAGGAATAAAATAATAAACTTACTATGCAATTATTGATTTCTTAATACGTGTGTCAATTCAAAAATAGACAAGTAATTAGGGACAAAGAAAATATATATTAGCTAATTAAATAGTGAATAGAAAATAATTCCATCATAATTAATTCCAATATTACTAATCTAATTTTTTTTGATACGCTATATTCAATACTATATTTGTACACTCCACCAAATAACCTGATAAATGCAAGACAAGCTCACTTTTTTGTTCCATGATTGACAAGTACTAGTAATTGGTAACATATTAAAATAATAATTAATTTGCTATAGGTTAAACTAATTACTGATACCGACATACCGTAACTTCAAACTTATTTATGAAAAATATTTTTTGTAAAAAAATAAGTTTCTTAATTAAATATAAGGAAAATATTTTTCCTTATAAAAGTAGGAAAATATTTTTCCTAATAAAAGTAGAAAAAACAAGTTTAACAGATTATATTTCATATTGATTGTGTTCTCCTCACCCTTCAATACACCTTATCGAGTGTGGTTATTTCAAAAGATTGAAAACATCGTAAGGAGTTCATTTATGAAATATAAGGCTATTTGAAGAAGATTTGAGGTGGCTTTTGAATGAATTTTAGTAGCAAAACTTGCTAAAGAATTTCAATTATAGCCAATATCTTACGCACTATTTCTGAATTAGCCACTTCTCTTAGTAACCAATTTTTAATTATATTTTAAATAAAACTTTTTCAGTATTTCTCTCTTTTTTTTCTTCTTCTTCTTCCTGGTTCTAGCTAATTTACTATTTACTAAATTCAAAATTAGTATATATCATGTGCATATCATAAAAGGACTAATGAGTGATATTTTAAGGAATAAATAAGTTTTTTATTATATCATATTAGTATATGATATATATCTAGGGAGAAGTGAACTTATTTATGATGGAATGAACTAATCCTTTATTAGTATATAATATATACCATAAAGATAATATAGAGAACTAAAGAGTTTGTTTTTGGAAGCAGTTTATTCGGTTATATACTATATGTATACTTCATATATACTAAGTTATATACTATATGTTAAAAAAAAAAACTATTCTATGATAATTAAATTTTTTATAGATATAAAAGTAAATAGATAGACAAAAGTAATTAACTTAAATTTTGTGGATGATTTTTTTTTCCATTTAAGAAAAAAGACTAAATATAGTCTTGGAGAAATTACGTGGATAATCAAACATATACTAATTAATTAACTAACATAACTATAGATTCCATTAATTACCACTCACAACTTAATTTAAGCTATAATTACGTACACATCTCTCCTCTCTCTTCTCTCTTATACATATACAAATCCAAATTATACATATACATATAAATTATATGATAGATATACAAATACAATTCGTCTCTCTCCACTCTCTATCGTCTCTCGCTCTCCTCTATTCTCCCTCTCCCAATCTCGCTCACCCAGATTTGCAAATACATATGTATATCAGTTACATATATACAACTATTTGACAAATATACATATAAAATTCGACAAATATATTTATACAATTAGCTTCTCCCCACTCTCTCGCACGCCTCTCTCATCCCTCTCCCAATCTCGCTAGCCTCTCTCTTCACTCTAACATGTAGCTACGAATCGTAATTAACAAATTATAGTTATAACCTAATTATGTTTATTTTAGTGGCTATTTGCGAAATTTCCGTTTTTTACTTTACTAAATTATTATTAACTTTATTGTCCAACTTTACCGATTACTAAATACCGGCGGCAATTTCATAGCCATTGACGGAAGTTGAAATACCGGCGGCAATTTCAATTGTTGAATTGCATAGCCATTGGCAGAAGTTGAAGAAGAGCAGAGTCTTATCAATCAGCTTATAAATTGCTGATAGGCTTCACCAGAAGAGGTATTTCATATACTACTTCGAATTTTTCCTCCATTAATTTTTGTTCCTGCTCTGTTTCAGACTCAATTCGATCAATTTTTAACTGAAATAGGAAAATTGTTGAATGAAGAGTGTTATTATATCTACACATTTTATATTTTTTTGTGTTAGTGTTTTGATTTTGTTAATCACGTCACCATTTCATTCAGTTCGAAATGGGTAGATTTTGTTGAAATTGGGGGAAAATGTTAATTGGGGATATATTTGATAAGTTCAGTAAAGTTGATCAGATAGTATAATGGAGGTTTTGCAGCCAAGGGTGTGGCGTAGTGGTCAATGAAGTGAGTTGAGAATCATCTTAGGTTCATATTCCAGCAGAGACAAAAAATACAAGCTGATTTCTTCTCATTTGTCCTAGCTTTGTTGGACAGAGTTATCTGGTACTTGTCGCTGGTGGGAGGTGGCAGATATCCCATGGAATTAGTCCACATGTGCGAAAGTTGGATATGTATATATATATCCTAGCTATTTGCAGATCTGATTTTCAAATGTTTAGAGGAAACATTCTCATACTTTTTATTCTTCCTTGTTTTAAGAATTAAAAGGGGAATGGAAACAAGGGAGAGAAATAAAGTATACAAACATTAGCAAAAAGAAAATTCCAAATTTCTGTGCGTGAGATGATGATCCAAGATTAGCTTTTTTGGTTATCAAACTTGGTTGCATTGTAGCTTATGGGAAAAAGAACAAGAGGAAGAAATTCAATAATGACCCAAGTTGAGTTCTTGTTCCACCTTACTTCGTAGGTAATTTAATAATGACCACACAACTTGTATGTTTATGAAGATGAAGTGCAGTTAACTTATCTATATGTTTATGTTAAAGAGCTACGTATATATTGCTTGTGCATTTTATACAGTTACTTCGTCAAGTTGCATAAGTTCACTGTTTCAAAGAACTTGTGTTGTTTGGTTTGGTTACTCGTCTTGAATGAAATAGTAAGATGATTGATTTGCTTTTGTTTTTTTGGTTAAATTGTTGTTTATATAAATGTAGAGGCTACAAGATGCAATTTTTCAGATCTTAAAAAGTAACAAGAAAGTTTGAGGAGTTGTGATTTGAAGTTGGATTTGCCAAGTGAGAAAATGACATTCAATGTGGTAAAGATCACTTCTTTTTTATAAACCTCTTAGTTGTTGTAAACTTCATAAAGTTGAAATGACTCTGATTTGCAACATTTTTCACTTCTCCATGTACCTCTCCTTTTTGTTTTTCCTTATTTACTAGGCTGTCTTTTGCTTTTCTCTTTGTTCTTTATGTTATTATTTTCTTTTTCGAGTTTAGTGATGTTTGGCGAAGATAAAGGGGAAAACAGGACTAGTTTTGGAGTTAATGGCACTGTGAAGCTAATTTTGAGAACAATATAGAGAAAGAATATGAGTAGGTTACACAGAAGGAGCGAGTAAGTGGTTTTGCTGGATAAAATATGATGTTCTTTTATGTGGCGGATGTTTTTGTAATATTTGCATATATGTGAAACTTCTATGTTATTGACCTGACGATGAAAGAAAAACTTGTACTTAATTCGAATTAGTTATAATTATAATTATCAACGGTTTTGTTTTTGTCCTCTGCCCTTATTTGCTGAACCTTTCGTGCAGGTTTATTTGCTTGAGTGAAGACCTTTTTTGATATAAGAGCTGTACTAGTACATGAGAACTTCCCTTCGTGTGTGGTAAATGGTACCAGAAATTCTTGGTTCACTATTGCATCATTGTTCTAAGACCAAGGCATTCCATTATGGACTATCTCTTCATGCAGCTGCAATCAAGTCAGGCTTACAAGGTGATGTTCTCATATCCAATCACATCCTCAACATGTATGCCAAGTGTGGAAATATTAACTTTGCCAGTCAGATTTTTAATGAGATGTCCAAAAGAAATCTCGTTACCTGGTCAGCCATGATCGCTGGTTATGATCAAGATGGGAAACACCTCATGGCTATCAGCCTCTACTCCCAAATGCCAGTAGATCCCAATGAATTTGTCCTTGCTAGTGCTCTTAGTTCATGTGCTAACCTCTTGGCCTTGAAACTTGGTAGACAAATACATTCCCAGTCTATCAAATTAGGGTGTTCGTCCATTTCGTTTGTGTCCAACTCTCTGATCTCAATGTACATGAAAAATGGTCAATGTAGTGATGCTCTATCAGTTTTTGCATTGACACCTAGTCTTACTGATGTCTCTTACAACACAATCATAATGGGTTTGGTAGAAAGTAATCAAAGAGAGAAAGCATTTGAAGTTTACAGAAGTATGTGCCAACAAGGGTTGGTTCCGGACCGCTTTACCTTTGTCGGCTTATTAGGAACCTGCAATACTGCACATGATTTGGGGAAAGGAATGCAATTGCATAGCCAAACAATCAAGCTCAAACTTGACGGGACTGCCTTTATAGGCAATATAATAATGACAATGTACTCAAATTTGAACTTGTTAAATGAAGCTGACAAAATTTTCAGATCAATCAAAGAGAAAGATGTCATTTCATGGAATACTCTCATTGCTGCTTGTTCTCGTTGTGATGATCATTCTAAGGCCTTGGTTGTTTTTAGAGAGATGGTGGAATATTTTGATGGAGGGCCTGATGAGTTTACCTATGCTAGTCTGCTTTCTGCATGTGCTGGCATGGGTTCGATGCAATTTGGGCAGCAAATACATGCTCATCTTATTAGAAAAAGCTCAAGTGTAGATATTGGTGTTGTCAATGCCCTTGTGAACATGTATGCTAAATGTGGCTGTATCCAGAATGCATATACAACTTTTAGGCTAATGACTTCTCGTAACCTTGTCTCATGGAATAGTGTGATTGCTGGATTTGCTAACCATGGCCATGGAAAAAAAGTAATGAAATTATTCGAGGAGATGATGAGTGTTGGTTTAAAGCCTGATTCTGTCACATTTCTCGGACTTTTAATCGCTTGCAATCATGCAGGGCTTGTAGATGAGGGCCTATATTACTTCAATACCATGAACGAGATTTATGGGGTTACTCCCAACATTGAACATTTCTCTTGCCTCATTGATTTACTAGGACGAGCTGGGAGACTGAAAGATGCTGAAGAATACATGCAAAGGTACCCCTTTGGGAATGATTCAGTTGTTTTAGGTTGCTTACTTTCAGCTTGTCGGCTGCATGGTGATATTGTAATTGGGGAAAGAATGGCTAAGAAGCTCCTACAGCTTCAACCAGTTTCTACTTCGCCTTATGTTTTGTTATCAAACTTATATGCTTCAGACGAGAAGTGGGATAGTGTAGCAGAGGCAAGAAAAATGCTGAAGAGTTGTGGTTTAAAGAAGGAGGCTGGTCATAGTCTCATTGAAGTGAAGGGATCTGTTGAGAAGTTCACAATTGGCAATTTTGCGAACTCGAGGATTGAGGAAATCGTGAATGTGCTTGGAACTTTAGGCTGTGGATGGGATGAAGAAATTATTCTCCTTGATTCAGCATAGGAAAGGCAGATCTCTTCCTCCTACCACTGCTTCAGCACTATTGCAAACATTAAGCTCGGCATGTACGAAGGGTTTCTGAAATGACAGATTTTACTGAACTAACAAAGGTGTGGACTTATCTTTTCAATCCGCTTCTTTCAAACTGTTTTTGGTCTTTTAAAATTTGATCCTCGGAGATGAATGTTGTTGTGTCTTCCTTCATGATGTAATCGGACGGTTTGGTTATCTAGCTGTTGTTCTGGATATTTATCAAGAGTTTATATGTTTAGTCTGACAAGTTGAGTTTTGTGACTGCACTCACCCTATGCATTGGCAACAGCTGAGAGTTTGTTGCCTTCATTCTTTAGGGATGAATTTGGCATTTTGATCCCCACTGACTGAAATTTTCCTCTTAAAGGTGCATAAGAAAGTTCTAAATTCTTTAACCTTTGTGTCTGAGTTGGTTATTCTAATTCTTTAAGGATAGCTTTCACAGTTTGATCCAACTGACAGAAATTTGCCTCGAAAACTCTTACAAGTTCTTGACCTTTCTGTTTCAGGTATGAATCTGTTAGAACAAATAAAGGTATCTTGTTAAAACTAGATTTTTTTATGGAGATGCAGTTGTTCTTGACCTGCATCCCGTACTTGAGTTTCTAAGATCTTATGCATATGAAGAAGTCCTTCGACATGTGAATGAAATGTCATTTCGCTTTTGGGATTTATTCTTCTGTGTATCAATTTTGGGCTACAAATAAACTCTTAGCATGTGCTACTTTTCCAGGTCACATTATGTCTCAAAAAATCACTTTTGTAAGCTTGTGTATCATGTAATGTGACTGAATAAGTGGTTCTTTGAATGATAGTTGTCCTGGTACAGTGTCTGTATCTATTTATGTACGAGCAGCTATACTTTCTAATTTCGTGTATGCACTTGTTCTATTCTCTTCAGCAACAGCGATTCTCATGCTTTTGCCATCACATGACTTCTTCCAGCCAATACTTTTTTTGTCAAAGAAAATCTTTTCTGGTGAATTCACTTAATCTAAAGTAAAGTACATTTTCTGTTTGGCAATTTTTTGATAGGATGAGTTTCTGTTGATTTAGATTTATGTTTACGCTTTTAGAGCATAAACATAAACAAAAAGCCCTAGATGATTTCTTTCCATCTGTCCTAGCCTTGGTGGACAGAGTTACTTGATACATGTTGCTACTACTTTGTGGTTGTTGCCATTACCTGATATCCTTGCCTCGTTCGATCTGTTTTGCAAAATGTGTCTTTTTTTTATTATATATTTAAAGAAAAGTATCAGACCCTCACTCGATTTTGCTTTCTTTTCAGATACTCATGCAAGTACATCATCCATAAGCATCCGCGGATCATTAAAGATGAACATATTTGTATTGTTCAAATGACACTAATAGATAACTAGAAGTTACAAGGTGAAGTCGCAGTGGTGCCTCATTGCCTCTCTAGCCATGGGTGTTTGGCTAAGAAATTCCTCAGAGATTATAAGAGTTGTATCAAAGCTGTGAATTTTTGGTGGAATATTCTTTAAATACCAGTCTGCGTTGATGGGCAATACGTTTACAAGGCTGATATCAGCAAGACAGATCCTCAAGTTGCGAGCACGAAGGCTAAACACAACTGTCAACAACAACAAACATGAGGATGAAAATAATGAAGAAAGAAAATCACTGATGGTAAAAACAGTAATCAATGTACAAGAAACAATAGTAGTAGTACTAAAATTTGAAGAATAAGAAGAAGATGAGCCACAACTGCGGGATTAAGGGAAATTCAGAATACCCAAAACATAATTTTACTTCCTCTAATGTACAAGCAAGCATCTGTTTGTTCACAGCAAACAAACAGCGCAAGCTAGATAGTAAAATTCTATACCAGCTAAAGCTAGCAGAGACGACTCATCCTCCAATAAAAAGTATACAGTGGCATCAAGCTACAAAATCATTTTCATATATTTACAACTTGTTCCATCGGCCACTACACTCGCTCTGTATTACAGCTGAAACATACAAAGTAACCATTTTGATTGGATGCCGAGGGTAATATTATGTAAATGTATCCTCTCGATCTGCCTCAGCAGTATCACCTTCCTCCATATTACTGAATTCCAGGAAATGCGTTGGTCTGTGATCCTCATTGTAGTACTCACGAGGTGTACCTAACTTCACTCCATATTTCATGCTAACAGTGTGTTTCACTCCCATGAAGTTGTAATTCCAAGGTCCATTATCAGGTACCTGCACAAAACAAATCAATTTACATTCACATCTGGATGGAAGAAAGCATCGCAAACATGCAGGAAACATTGATGCAGCAATCAAAAATCCAACTGAATAATCTGCATACTTACCATGTAAAAGCCAAGGAATCGGTCACTTAACAGCATCTGGACCTTCTCGTAATGAGTTGGCAGGTAACCATGAGGGTTACTTCCTGTATCCTTGTTAGCACGTCCCCATTCATACCCAGTTGGCGTCAACTTATATGCAGTTAAGGAACAAGACCCTGGCGTGAAACTGCATGTCAATATAATACACTTCTCTCCATCCCAGTGTTTGTTGTTCTCCAGGACCCGAGCATGTGAAGTCACATCCTGTTATTCAGAATAATTCACACATCACAAGAGCCGTGCATAAAGGAAATAAACAAGCCCAACCTAATGCCCAGAATAACTCATTACAGCTACACAAACAAAACAAAGATCATTAGAAGTTTAACCTGTGGCGATAACTGAGGAAGCTCATTTGGTTGTGTATGCATCCATCCCAACGGCTCCAAGTCAGTGAGAAAATCATGCTCAGGAAGACCAGAAGGTAGATGCACCTGCTGATGTGTACCCCACTGTGGAGGCATTGCAATACACCGGATTTCTTTCACCTGAGGATTATCTGGTGGACTTACACCATACAAGTAACCAGCAATTTGTGTCCGCAGATCAGCAATGCAGATGAACTTCTTCAGAATATTTTTTGGCATGATGTAAGTATATCCAGTCTCCTGAACAAATAGTTAAAAATCGAAATATGTTAAGAGGAATATTTTTTTTTGGTAACTACAATGATTCTAGGTAAAAAGTGATAAAAAGGTATAGTATGTCTAGTTGAGCAAAAGAAGGCGCTAAAATGAGCACCTTTATGTCCTCTGAATTTACATATATGTGGTTCACACGGAGATAGAGATTTGTAGCAGAAATTGCTCTGACACGCCAATCTGTTTTAGAGCCAAAGGCAGCTTGTTCATAGGGACTTGTTGTAGTAACAATCAACTCATCGCCATGGACGTTAGTTGTCTTTGTGGTAACAGCAGTCAGTTGACTTGCTTCCTTAGCCTGAAAGGATATGCACATCAGCAACAGCAGATCTAAAACAAAGTACTACTTCGCCAAGTACTAGAAGGACCAAGACCATTACCTGTTTCTCAATCTCAGCTATCTGTTGGCGCTGCTGTGATGGAGGAGTTATCTCAGCTCCAAGTATAATATCACGGATCTCAGACACTGTCAATGCTGATGTGTTCACATTGTTCTTTTTTGCATAGTCTGAGAGAATGAGATCTCGAAGCGCTACCTCAACCTGAAAGCATGCACAACAACCCAGAATTAGAAATACGTCAACCAATCAAAATCAACAACCTCACAGGTGTGCTACCAAACAAGACAAAAAGAGAGATTTTCCTTATGAAGAGCGCTCATAAAGCCACTGACAAAAGTTCCTTTCACAATATCAAGGTATGGCAATTACCGGATAAAGCATAGGTACATTGACTTAAGCATACCTTCATCCACTGGTCATCTGTAAGTGAAGGCCAGATGTGGTGAGGCTCAGTAATGACAGACTTGTCAGGCTTGAGTAACATCTTAGCCTTCTCATTGTTCACATGGAGTGCACGCAGAATGAGGATGAGCCTGGAGAATGCTGTATAAGATGAGATACTCTTCAACCAATCATCATATATGTTGAACAGAACCATTTGTGGCTCTGTAGCCTTCAGTATCAGATCACCAAATTTCTCTATCTTCAAACAAGCCTGGAATGGTAATTGCAGCTCACTTCCTTTAATAACAATATTTGGAAAATCGAGCAAGTGGACCTCCAATGGATCAAGCATTCCCTTCCGAGTCACAATAATTTGCTTTGGTTGTTCTTCAACAGGCAAAGACCTAACAAGCGCAGCCACTTCTTCGGCAGTTTTCCACTTTGCCAGTTGGCCAAGACGCTTTTGCCCTGCCCACACACTTGTGTGAATGACCTGTAAATGAAAAGAACAGGACACACATTAGCTACTGGACAATGGAGTTCTCCCAAAGAGTTCATGAGAAAATTATAGTCGAACTGCACTTACCTTCAAAAACAGTTGACCTGTCCTGGGATTGAAAATGAAAATTGCACCATTTATGGGCTTTGTTGTCAGATTTCCCTCAAAGGTCTTGTGGATGGTCACACGGTACACATTTGTGTCATCAACAAACCAGATGATTTGATTGCTGAATATCTCTCCATAGTTCTGAGATGATAAATATGGTTCTGTGGGCTCTGAAGAATACAGTTGCAACCCTTTCCTTATGCGTTCCCTCAGCACATAGAGCGCAGGATTTGACTGCATAATGGAACATAAGGATGTTAAGAAACTTTCAGCCGTAACACATACTGTACATGCACCAGTTTATGAAAATAATGGATGATTGGAAAGGGAGAGATACCTTCATAATCTTGTTCATGGCTTGGGCAAGCAATGGTTTCGAACCAGGAAACCAGTTTCCAAAGGCGGAATGCAAGTTGTAAGCAAGGTCAAGTCCAATCATAACACCTGAAAAAAGAACAAGTAAATAAAACCTGTCTGACAAAGGGAATGAATTCGATTGATCAACAGATACACATGTGACATACCAGTAGGCGATGGATAAATAGACATGTTGTCTGTTGTGTAATCCATGAACTTTGCTCGTGTATAACGCTCAATATCATGAGAATCGTAGTCACCCCACCGAAGCTGCACATCTATCCAGTATTTGTTACTAGCTTTCTGGTCAAACACATCTTTTGATTCAGCCACAAGACTAGGTTTTGACATTGGCCATCTATGCGCAGCAAAGAGGAGGATGTCAGCACACGAGCTATTCATTTTGTAACTCTTTCTTGGATGAATCGTTTCCTTCTGTACAGTTTCAATTTCCAATGCATCCAACTCTTGATCCAAAACTTGGCAGAGATCCATGACGACACTCTCATGGATCTTCTGCCACAAATGTGCACGGAATATCTGTATTAAAGATATTTTCAGAGTTGGAATCTTCCCGTGCATAAATATCCCAGTCAGATCCAGCTGTACTTGGAAACCAACGTAGACATTTGCCCTATTTATGGTCGGTGACCACCAAAGTGTAAACCTACGATTTGGAATTTGATTAAGCCCAGAACGTTGAGCATTAGTCAGTTTCTTGTACTTCATGGATTCCTCAAAACCTGAAGCTTTCTCCCAGAAAAGACCCTCCCAAGTAGGGAAACTGAAATTTTCAAACGGAACTGAGTTAGTAAAACCCTGAATCAAGGAACTTATGCAAAACTGAGACAAAATAACCCACTTCAGAGAGTAAAAGCATCCTCCCCCCCCCCCCCAAAAAAAAAAAA
>JAJOOO010027807.1:0-19447 GCA_029582685.1 Solanum piurae
AAAAACAAACTTAAATTTTTTTTGGAGGGGGTGGGTGGGTGGGTCGATGGTAGGGATGAAAAAATAAAATTTTGAAGTTGAAAATATTTTTTAAAAACAAACTTAAAATTATTTTTTTGGGGGGTGGGTGGATGGGTGGGGCGATCGAGGGTAAAAAAATGAAATTTTGAAGTTCAAAATATTTTTTTAAAATAAACTTAAATTTTTTTTTGGGGGGTGGGGGCTGGTAAGGGGTGGGGGGGAGGGGTCGAGGGTAGGGGTGAATATGTTTTCCTTCATAGCAAACACACCCTAAAACATGCTTAATGCACTTTAAGAAATCTCAATACTGGTACATGATTTGCTTATTTTACACTATTATTTATTATCCAATATAAAATTAAACAAATAAAATATATATAATTAGAATTAACAAAAGAAATGTACATTTAAAATAGATATTTTTGGAGGGCCAAAGACTTCACATTTTCAATTATAGAGAAAAATAATTAGTTTTATAGAAGAACATAAGAAGGAAGAGAAGTTACAATATATTTGATAATATCATGAATTTTGAGTGAATAAAAGCTAGAAGTTTAATTCATTTGGCTAATCCATATTTTTATGGATTGAATATGGGTATCAACCCATATTTTATCCATGTAAAAAGTCACCCACCCAACCCATTAAATATGAGCTCATTTTGCGAACACTAATCATAAGTAACATCGTTCATTTAGTCACTATATGATTACGAAACCGAATTCATAGATTTGATTACTCTTCTTCGTGTGTATTAATATTAACATGTTAATTTTTCTAAATATTGTTGACCAACTCCATCGAGTCTGAAATTCGGTACATCCATAAAAAAAAAAAGAGTCTGTGATCAAGGACTAACGCCATTCATTTAGTCATTTCCTGGTCATGAAACCCAAATTCATGAATTTGATCACCTTTCGTGTGTATAATTTAGGTCAAGGAGTGCTTTAATACAAAAAGGAGTGAAAATTGAGGTACGTAACTCGCGAAAAGGTGATAGTTTATATAGGTCATAATAAAACAAATGAATAATTGAGGTTTGAAGCTCTGCAAAAAAAGAAGAAGTGATATTTCATGATGAGTACAGCTAGTTGCTCCACATGAAACCTGCTATTCAACAGCTTTGTCAAAATACAACCAGAAAGCTAAAAGTAAGGGGAAAATGAACATCATAGACATTAAAGGGAGAAGAAAGCATAGATATTCTTGAAAAAGTCATATATAAACATTATATATAGTTATATAACAATATAATGCTAGTTAACTGTACAGAAAAAAACACAAACATTAAATGTATGTATGCTCTTATGCATCAATTCCATTCTGCAACAGCTAACTGATCAGCCAACCTGAAACAAGTGATACCAATGAAAGCCATAGTCAAGTTGGTGTTTACACCAGGAAAGCAACTAATCCATTATATTGTACAACAACAAAAAAAAACAGTGTAATCCCACAAGTAGGGTTGGAGAGGGTAGGATGTACACACTCCTGCCTTTGTGAGGTAGAGAGGTTGTTTTCACTAGACCCTCGGCTCAAAAGATAAGTCATCGAAGCAACAACAGATAATAATACACATTGCAGAATCCACTATATTGTGTTGGCACAAGTTATTTATACTTTATGAGTATCTATGTTGGTTGGACTCTCCAAAAATGCTGTCTTACCCGTGTTGGATCCTCCAAAATTGTACTACTTCCGGAAGATCCTACATGCACATGGTGACATTTGTGAAGAGTTCGAGTAACATAGATGAGGATACCAAAAGATTTCCAGTCAATACAAGTTCTAAATGAGGTACTCCCATGGGACAGGTAGCAAAAGCAGTCAATGATAAACCTTTTAACATGTGACTATGTAGTCCAACCATATAAAGGCCTAACTAGCACCAACTTATAAAACCAGGAAGCCAGCCAGAGTACAAAGTAAGTGTTATCAAGTACTCCCTCCATTTCAATTTGTGTGTTTGGTTTTGACTTGACATAGAATTTAAGAAAGTAAAGAGTTTTGAATCTTGTGGTCTCAAACTAAAGATGTGTTTAGTGTACTAAATACCTTTTAATCTTGTGGTCTAAACATGTCATGTGGAAAGTTAGAATAAAAGAGTTGTCAAAAAAGGGAAAGAGACATTCTTTTTGAAACGGACTACAAAGGAAAGTAAGACAAACAAATTGAAACGGAGGGAGTATCAAACATTGTAGAACCAGGTTACTGCATGCTGAGTCTGGATAGCTTTAGGAACCTAGATACATTTTTGGGGAAAAGCACATCATTGGCTTTAACCTGAATTGAAAGAATGATCTTTGAACAAAAAGAACTTTTACCGATAATCAACGCCAGTACTGAGCCCAACGGTGAATGGTCTCAACCATTTGCGGAAATAATGCACTAACACTTTCATTGATAAGATCCTGAAAGAAGTGAATGCATTCCTCATCGTCCAAGTCTAACCGAAACTTCTCTTGAAGCTAATAAAGATAAAAAGTTAAGTCAGAAGAGGTTAATAAGAGGAGTGATCTAAGCGAATATGAAAGTTGTAAAATAGGTAAGCAAATAGATAAATAAGGCAACCTTAAGAATGCCCTTCTCGGGATCAGAAGCTATGTCAGGAATATTGGAACCGGCCATCAAATGGAACAAATTTAATATGAGGTTGCTTGATTTTCGTAGAATGTTGTATGCTTCACAACAATAGGATTTGAACCTGGTGTAGTATTGACTGCAAGAAAATAAGAGGAACAATTTAACATTGCTCTTGAAGCTTCATCAAACACATATCCATAACACCTACAGATGATTTATGAATGAAAACTTCCAAATCAAGAGGAGCTATGACAAAACTCGGTTAGAATCTTGAGATAGGTCACTTTAAAGCAAATATTAGATGACTTTCATACAGGTACCTTTCTGCTCCACCCATAGCTTCAACCATTTCTTTGCAAAGTTTCATTGGCGGTGGAAAGGGCTTAGGATCTCGACCTAAAATGAAACCAAAATCAACATGGAAAAGACGCCCATCATCTCTAAGAAGAAGATTGTCAAGATGCCTGCATATGAAAAAACATGATGATTAGATATTTGGTTAAAAAAGAAACATAATTAAGTTTCAAGAAAAATAATATATCACTTCAAATAACCTTGATGGTGGATGTTAGAGAACCAATGACGTCAAACTTGATTGCTGATTTCATTTTTAAATATTAGAAGTTTCATAAAAAACTGTTATTTGCCTCCGAAGAAACATACATCTACAGTTACAGTAGTTATATTCTCTAAACTTGACAGTGATCGACTTGGCAGCAATCTACTAAACTTATTCACTCAAGGATTTTAAGATTATCATAAATCCTGCTCACATTGTCTAGAACTTACAAGGACACTTCAATAGTGGAAAGATAAAGAAAGAGTGAAGCAAGACTTTTCAAGTTACAGAAAGTCACCTGTCCCCAATGCCCAATATGTACGTGATGACGGAGTAACCAGCACAGCTTTTTATAAATGTCTCAAGACATGTAGAAGTAATACCAAATGGTCCATTCTCATCAGGATGAAACTTCTGCAGGTAGCTTACAATACTTCGATGCTCTGATATAATCTGATAAAACAAATTTAAGGGTAGACTTAGTTGTTATTTAATACAATATTTGTATGCAGAAACTTCTTTATAGAAAAAGATTAAATCAAAAATATATGAGAACATCTAGAATTCCAGTAAAATGTCATCAAAATGAAAAGCACAAGACAATCAACTTAAAGTAGTATTTGACACACATTGGCATTACGGGGGTGCTGCAGCACCATGTGCTTGAAGCTTTAGATTAAAAAGGTTCAAAGACAATAATAGAAGTAATTCATCTTAAATGTAGACGTTTGAGATTAGCCCCTTAATGCTTTTATTGACATTATAGATCAATACCTGTGCTAACGGTTTAGATGGGATAAATTCTAACATGCCCTCGTCATGTCCAGTTGCCAATACTCTGTATGGAGTCAAATGCAAATCAAGATTCTCCAATTTGAGCAATCGGTCCATAAGTGACACCATCTGGACAACCTGAATAACTAGAAGTCAGTACATTCCTTTTACGGTAAAAGCCTACAATAATTAGTTGGCTACCTCATGAATTTGAAACTAATTCTGGCACTATAACCAATAGGAAAGGCATGCCTGTATCTGTCAATCTCATTTTTTTCTCAGGTGAGAAAGTCGGGATAAGAATACCCCTCTTGTTCCCTCAGTGGAGACAAACCAAAACATAATTCACAACAAACCCATTGTTTCAAAATGGTTACAGCTAAAGCAATCTAAATTATTGAGCATATACCAGCTGGTCTTGTCGAAGATCATCTCCTTTCTTAAATATGATCTTGCAACATCCACCATTTGCTGTTCTAAATGTCAACCGCAATGGATGCAATGCACTTTTAAATATTGAAGACTCTGATGGGATGATCCCAGTGATCAACATGCCAGGGGCAAGAGGAGATCGTATTGGCTACAAAAAATCAATAATCAGCATATTGTGATTTCAGAAATTTAAGTGCAATATGCATATATTATAGAAGTTACTACTTTGATGTCAAGTAGACCCATCGAACAATGTAATTACCTCGTCAAAGTAAGTGAGCTCACTAAGGAGGCCAGAAAGAAGCTGCCTAAGCTTTTCAATTTTCTTTTGTGTGCCACCACGAACATTTCTTACATCCCTCATTATAGAGCATAACTGAGCAGTCAATTCAGTCTGGCGCACCAAGCTCTGCCACAACTTATAGCCATCTTCATCTCCACTTGCACCAGCTCCTAACTATTATTATGTAGATGAAGTCAATAACTAGAAAAATTCCCTTAAGAGTAACTTTTTTTTTGATAAGCCAAAAGTATTGTTAATAACACCAAGTCGGTGTCATAAAATATGTACAAGGTGTGCATGTGACTTGGCTTGAGTCATACACCGTCTTCCACCTCCATACAACATGGAATTTTCTAATTTCTCCTTACACCAAAAGCACAAGTAAAATAAAAAAGATCTTTTAATGCTTCCTACACCATTCCCACTATATATATGTGTATACACATATGTATGTATGTGTATGTCTGTATGATATAATATATACTCCCTCCATTTCATTTTATATGATGGTTTTTGACCGAGCACGGTGTTTAATAAAGTAAAAGAGACTTTTAGCACATGTCTGGCATTTGATAAAGAAAAAGAGACTTTAACGAGTGATGACATTTCTATGGCTGTAAGAGAATGCCAATAAAGATAGAATTTAAAACTAGCACCTCACTCTATTCAGATTTCTTATTAAAATATAATTATCCATATTCAGATAATTATCGCAATAAGATAATAGCATATATGAGAAATAATGACAGATATCCCACCTTCAACATACTTTCTTCCAGAATTTCATAGGTACAATAAAAGCGCTTTGCATATGCTGGATCATGAAGTTCCACTGCTACAAACCATCGGAGAAAGCTTGCCAACTCAACATTCCTTAATGCTGCGAGGGAAAAAAAATGAAATTGTTACCTGTTGTCTATTGGTAAGCTATGGATCATCACTTTGCACCTAGAAAACTTTGATGAATATTACAGCAAGCGTACAACGTTGCACAAGGAAATGAGAAAGGCGAGATTTGTCAGAGCGCTCAAAACGAAGAGCTTGAACCAACTGAAGGAGGTAGCACTGAAGCTCTTCATCATCAGCTTTTTCAAGAACACTAACGGCATAGGCACGAACCTGTCACAGCATTTCAAATTAGGACTCCAAATCAGAATATGATGTGAAAATTACATAAATGATCGATCTAAATCAAGCTGCAATAAGCAAAGTAGAGTAACATCTTACTACCAAGGGAGAGCAATTTTATCAAGGACCAACAGCCTAATTTGTTCTCGCTAACAGTTTCTTTCCCTATGGTACTCCATACTCATAGACACCTGTGAGAGGGTTCCTGAGAACCTTGACTTTGACGGCAGCACAAAGCAGCAAAGGTCAAGCATTTCTCTCCAAATAAATTTTCTCTCAAGCATTTCAGGAACTATATTTCTTGGACAATATTTCTTATTAGTAACTATTTTGGACTGCACATGATGAAAACAATTTTCTTATACATTTACAACTTCAAGTATCAGTGCTTAACTATTACCTCTTCACTCTCAAAAACAGGAGATAGAAGTTCCAGTGCATCACATAGGTCAATTGATTCCCACTTGTGCATCAGTTCTAAGGCTTGCTTTGCTTCCTGCATAAAATTCAAAAATTAAAAAAATCTTGAACTTGATTTAACTTGGTTCAGTAAAGCAAATATCCAAGGTATAAAAAACTAAGAAGAAAAATGAAAATTTCCAACACTTGATTTATTCATCGTTTTTCTTATATATATATAGGTCAATTAAGACGATGCATATCATGAAGTACAGTCTACAGATGATGGTATCTCCTCCTTAAAGACTGTACATCGGGCATACAAGTTCAAACAACTTGCTTTCAGGAGATGTCTTCTGAGATATTCTTTCAGGAGAAGGAAGTACTGAAATAATGTAGACAGTTTGCAGTTGGTGTTCAATGAGCCAAGAATCTATCCGAAGTCTGTCTTTTTTATATTTCAATATTTATGTCTACTGATGGTCAACTCCACAAACATGAAGGTACGGTTCTAAAAGCCTGAATGAACGGGTTGTGGTCAGAGGCGGGACCTATGTAGAAAGGTGTGGGTGCACGTGCACCCGTTAACTTCGGAAAAATTATGTAAATATAGTTATATACCTTGAGATATTAATATGTATTATCTTAGGTACACTGTGACACCAAAGTGAGTTTGGTGAATTGGTTGAAACCGCTACAGAGTACCTCCTGCAATGTTGAAGGTCCTGGGTTCGAATTCCATCAACAGCCTTCCCACTGTTTTGTTTTTTTCTGGATTTAGCTTACAAAAGCTTAAAAGAACACGGGTAAGGACGGTTGGATGGTTTTGAACACGTGACCTCATGGTGCAAAGTGCACAAAGAAAACATTGCACTCAAAGTCATTTAATTAATACAAGTACTATGTTTGATAAAATTATCACACAAAGTGCTATTGCGCAACATGCTTTAACTAACATGTATTAGTCTTTGATGGTGCACCAATCGTTTTCAAATCTTGGTTTGCCTCTGGTTGTGGTAGATTAATGTCCAGTGTAAAACAAGTCTAATTAAGATGAATCCTGTGAATACTAAAGATATCTCGCATATAGTGAAATGGATATAGAGAATTCATATAGCCGACCCAACCAGTTTGGGATTGAGGAGTAGTTGACTGATATAAAATATTTTCTGCTATTCCTCTGCTTCCTCCTTATGGAAAGCAATTCCGATAACGTAAGGTACATAGAAACAAGAAGCAGGAAAAATAAAATTCTATTACTACTTGATCTTTCTTTTCTTCTATCCTTTAATATTTTATTGGGCTGGTATTATTAAGGATTATTTTGTTCAGCAGCTTCAGCTACTGGGTTCAAGCAGAGAAAGATGAATTACAACAGATAAGGAAAGAACGGCCCTGTTTTGTACCTGGACATCACTCCACTCGACACATCGGAGAAATTTAGTGAGAGCCCGTTTCTCTAACATCAATGAGAAACGGAATTTCCAAAGCATCTGCCTCTCGTCACCACTCAAATTTCTTGTAGGAGGGTACTTCAAAATTCTTTGTATTGACCTAATAACCATGTAATACACAACTGGTTACATTCCAACAAGGGAATACAGATTCTTAAAAAAAAAAGAAACATAGAATCTGAATATAGAGAAACAATAAAAAGATCAAGGCATCAACAAGGAAAATTACACATTTTATAAAATTGTAATGACAGAAGACCTCAAGATAGAGTTACTGAATTCTGAAAATGCTACACAAATAAGCACAGTAGAAGAAACTAGAGAGGAAACATGGAAAAGAGATTGGAAATTAGAAGAAGAATCTTGCTTCTAAAATGGGGTGGTTAGAATAAGAAAATCAAGGTTCTTTGGTTGCTCAAAGATATGATTTAGAGTATTTGACTACATAAGGTACCATCGAATATCCACTATTCTGGACTTAACTGAGACAATGCTCCCAACAATGGTGGAGAAAGATACCAATGGGCTAGAAAAGGAAACACAGAGTTTAAGCAAAAAAGTTATAGGAATGGAATAAATACAGAGGATTCATATATAGCTGACTCCAAATTGTGTGACATAGTTGATTGATTGTTTGAAAATGGTAGATATTGGTTTTGCAGCTTACTTTCTTTCTGTAATACTTGGTTTAAGATCTCGGTCAATGATGCCACGGTTTAAGCTCCTAGCAAGCTTTAGTTGTTTGTGCTCAGAAGGATTTATTTTTCCCACTTCTGGATCATAGACAGTAACCAGTTCGTTTGTTGAAGCAATAGGAGACGGTAATAAGAAGTTTGCTCCTGATTCCTGTACAAAAAGCAATATAATCAACATGTGGCACTTGATGTTTCGAGTACTATGATATAACACTTTGTTGATTGTCAAGAGTATTACAAAAAAAGAAATTAATGAATACTTGTGGCACCAGATATTAGTCTAGAAATGTACTTGAACACTTCTAACCAGAAATTAATTGGTAAGTATAGTTTGGTGATAGCCAGGTAGATACCTAGTAAACGAACACTGTCAAAATGTCCTTACATTGTGATCCTGCTGATTTTCTTTCTATTTTCCCATTTTCCTATTTTCCTTAGGATTTAGTCCAAATTTATCGGATGTCATTAAAGGGACAGCGTTAAAGATTACCTCCTATGGTCATTAACTGTTTTTTTGCTTAATTTTTATCTCTTAGTGGCTAAGTATTCTCATCTTTTGTTCTCTGCATAAACAAGGAAGTTCAAGGGAGAAATAAGCTGTACAAAATCTTCTTTAATAACAGTGAGACAAAAGGAGGAAGGTTGGAAATCCAAAAAAAAATTGTGATGTACAAATAGGATGATTAGCTGGTAAATCATGAGGCATAGAGTGAGAATGATGTAGAAAGCATTAAAATTAAATCATAGAAGAGCTTCTTAAAAAAATAAAGTAAAAACAAAAATATCACCACATACTAATAAAGAGATACCTGGAAAACAACTCGATGTTCAAAACTGCAAAAATCAACAACCACATACAAATGAGAACTTCCATTTCGACTATTTTCAGACTCCTTAATTTTGTCCATTGCTTTAAATGCAAGGCGGTCCAGCCAATCAACTCGTTGAATCTGTCCTCTCTCATACTTATTAACCAGCTTCTCCAAACGCTCCAACTCTCCGCGTTCCTCCCTTGGGACCTAATGGAAGCCAACCATGTTGAGTACGTAGAAAAACTTCCTCACCAAGTCTCTTGAGAACAATAAATGGAAACCATACTGTTTAGCTAAAGATCAAAAGAAACCTTTCCAGGTGTTGTTGTATTAATAGATCCATCTGCCTCTTTGCCTGGCCAAAGCCTAAGCTTATGCTTTCCTGTCTTCAACTGTTTTTTCATGTTGAAGAGATGGATGGTAGCCCCACCAATCAATCCTCCACCCTTTCCGCAAGAAACATCCCAAACCTTTAGGCGAAAAAAACAATGTAAGTTAACCAAATCAATCTAATGCAGTTGAACAAGAAAGAACTATTACGCAAATGTGTGGACACCGGATAACAACCAAAGAAATCTTGATCAAAGAGGCTAACACCCAAACAAATCCGAATGTTGAAATTAATTCAATCTAAAATTTAGTAAAGTTGGTGTTCCTATTTGACGCAATTCAAGAAAGAAACATGAGGTATTCATGCAGACAGGGCATAACAAGTTCAAGTAGGTAAAGCAAGAAACATGAGGTATTTGTGCAGACAGGGCATAACAAGTTCATGTAGGTAAAGCGGTGTTTCCCCAAACAAACAAATCTGCACAACACTACAGTCATGAAACAAAGTTAAGAGACAAATATTAAGATGGTTCCTAAAAACAACAACAGATCATTGAATGTTGGATTAAAGAACTTGTAACAAATAGTAAGGCGTCATTATAGCTGAAAGGAAGATGATGATAACATTCTCAACTCACTGTAAATGACAATTGTGAGTTCGCAGTCAAGTCTCTATACTTTGTACTCAAAGTAATAAGTTCATTCCAGCAAAACGATGGAGCTCCTGTTTCGAGCCTGCACACAGAAAGATTCTCAATTAAATTACTCGTACAAAAAGTTAGAAACTTAGATTCAGAAATACTGCTCTTTTACATCCAATTTCCAGTGTAGTTAAGTTAGAAATTTTCAAATATGTTGTCATAAAAGAAACCTTGTTCTCATGGGAAGTCCAAAGGGAGCACCATCTATATATAAAGTACTCTCCACATACAGCTCTGCCTTTCTCTCCTCCGTTGTAGAATCAACATTATCTACACAATTATGAGGAAACAAAAACTGTAAATTCAGAGGTCAAACAACTATGATAACCAACAACACTGTCAGCCCAGGTTCCCTTTTTCTAAAAACCAGATTTAACAATGATATTTTTGGCTCAAGGAAAATTGGCTAGTATAGTACTACAATTTAGCTCAAGACCCGAGCGTTAACGATCCGTGAAGCTGAAATTAAGACAATAGGAGACTAGGTTCTAAAACCCTAGTATTGAAAAAGTTAGGTAGTAGTACATTGTTACTTCACATCTGCATAAATTCTTGGAGGCACAAGTTACAAGGTACCGGGAAGAATAGTCTACAAGCAGCCACGATATCATATTTATCAACAACCCAAAGAACCCATAAACCCCAATGGCTTGAGGGAATAATCAAGCTACCTATTCCCCAAATGCTCTTCTTCTTTTCTTATTCAGCACAGTACTATAATTTAGCTCAAGGACCGAGCCTTAACATCCATGAAGCTAAAATTAAGACAGCTCGGGTCTAAAATTCTAACAAGGTAACTGGTAAAATATTCTACAAGCAGCCCAGATACCATATTTATCGACAACAACAAAAACCCATAAACCCCTATGGCTTTAGGGAATAATCAAGCTACCTATTCCCCAAATGCTCTTCTTTGTTTCTTTATCCAGCACAGTACTACAATTTAGCTCAAGAATCGAGCTTTAACGATCCATGAAGCTAAAATTAAGACAATATGAGACTCGGGTCTAAAATCCTAGCAAGGTAACTGATAAAATAGTCCACAAACAGCCCAGATACCATACTTATCAACAACAGAGAAACCCATAAACCCCAATGGGCTTGAGAAATAATCAGGCAAACTGCTAACCTATTCCCCAAATGCTCTTCTTCTTTTCTTAATTCAACCTAGTACTACAATTTAGCTCAAGAACTGGACTTTAATGATCCATGAAGATAAAATAAAGACAATATGAGACTAGGGTCTAAAATCTTATTACTGCAAAAAGCTTAGTTCCATTATTTCTTCAAATCTCCCTAAATTCTTGGAGGCACAGCTACAAGGTACCTGGTACAGTCTACAACTGGATACCATATTTATCAACAATAGAAAAAACCATAAACCCCAATGGCTTGAAGGAATAATCAAGCTACTTATTCCCCAAATGCTCTTCTTCCTTTCTTATTCAGCACAGTACTATAGTGTAGCTCAAGAACTGAGCCTTAACAATCCATGAAAATCATTTTTTATTTTTTTATTTTTAATTCTGTTTGATGAAGTAAGATGATATCATTAAAAGCAACAAGAAGATGGAGATTGTACAAAAGAGTGAGACGAGGACAAAAGCCACCTATACAAACTAAACAAAAAGCTAGGCAAAAACTAAAGAGCTGACAAAGTCCAAAAGATTTACAGGGCAGTTGGTAGGAGTAAAATTCAGCCAACTAAATAATCAGAAAAGACATCTAGCTTTAAGGAGAGAAATAGGAGTTGATAGCCCATCAAAAGATCTATGATTCCTCTCTGTCCAAACAAATCACAAAATGCATGAGGGCATCATTTGCCAGACTTTACTGATGGGGTTGTCAACTAGCTACAGAGACCAGCTTTAAAAAAGGATCCTTGATGTTGTGTGGCATGACCCAACTTAGACCAAAGATAGCAAAAACCATACACCAAATGTCTGATGCAATAGGGCAGTGAAGAAAAAGGTGTCCTTTAGATTCAAGCTACCTATTCCGCAACTGCTCTTCTTCTTTTCTTATTCAGTGCAGTACTATAATTTAGCTCAAGAACCAAGCTTTATCTATCCAACAACAACAAACACAGTTTAATCCCACAAGTGGGATCTAGGGAGGATAGAGTGTATGCAAACCTTACCCCTCCCCACCTTGGGAGGTAGAGAGGTCGTTTCCGGTAGACCCTCAGCTCAAGGGAACTTTAACAACCCATGAAGCTAAAATTAAGACAATATGAGACTGAGGTCTAAAATGCTAGCAAGGTAACTGATAGAATAGTCTACAAGGACCCCAAATACCATATTTATCTACAACAACAAAACTCCAAAACACCCATATCAACAACATTTAGCTCAAGAACCGAGCTTTAACGGTCCATGAAGCTAAAATTAAGACAATATGAGATTTGGGTCTAAAATCCTAGCAAGGGTAACTAGTATAATAGTCTACAAGAACCCCAAATACCATATTTATCAAACACCCATAAACCCCACAACAACAACATTTAGCTCAAGAACCGAGCTTTAATGGCCCATGAAGCTAAATTTAAGACAATATGAGACTTGGGTCTAAAATCCTAGCAAGGGTAACTGGTATAATAGTCTGCAACCAACCCAGACACCATATTTATCAACAACAATAACATTTAGCTCAAGACCCCAGCTTTTAACGACCCATGAAGCTAAAATTAAGACAATATGAGACTTGGGTCTAAAATCCCAGCAAGGGTAACAGGTATAATAGTCTACAAGCAGCCCCAAATACCATATTTATCAAACAACAACAAAACCCCACAAACTATGTTCCAACAAAACACAATTTACAAAAGGGAATAAACTCAATAAGACAAAATAACCCAGAAATTTGCTGTTAAAAAACAGAAAGAACCTGAATCAGAGAGCTTGGGTGGTAACAATTTTCCTTCCAATTTCTCAATTCGGTAAGTAACAGGAAGATTAATATCACATGATAAGAAAAACCTGAATTCGTTTCCACTCATAGCTCTGATTACACAACTTTTAGAGGAATTTTGAACAGTTTTTTTGGATTTTGGATTCTGGGTTTTGGATTTTCAACGAATTTTACTTGCCTGTGAAGTATTATAGTTCAATGGGATCTCTGTAAAGCGTAAACGAAACGACTTTTTTTTTCCCAACAATCCATAAAAGATGAACAAGAGAATAGATTATAAGGAAATTACATTTTTTTAATTGGTAAATATGAGAATATTAATGTAATGAATTTTATTTTATTTTATTTAAGTTTTTATTGATGGATATTTATCAAGAATAAAAATCTAAGAGGGTGTGAGGGACTTTTATGTCTTTTTTTTTTTTTTTGGTGTTATAATTAGTATATTTATTATTATTTTACATTTTTCTCCCATAAAATAATATATAAATTTTTGGATAACTTATGATGATGATTATTTGAAGAGAAAAAAAAGTTATCGAACCTTGCTCTTAAGGGTCGAAAAAAGACATGGTTGTTTTCTTTCCTGGGAAAGATGTGAAAATGGTTTGATGAACCCTACTTGTATATGTTTGTATTTTAGATCTTTATACTTAATTTTTTAATCAACTGAACCTTTAAACTCAATTAAAATAAAAAAATTTAAAACCCTCTAAACCATTGACCGAGCTTATGTGGCATTGTTTTTGCTAACTCAGTACAACGCGTGGTATCAACACTTTAAAAGGAGAGTGAAAGCAATAAATTTTCTTTAGAAAATTAATTTTAAAAAAAAAAAAAGTTCTCAACCCCTCCTTCCGTCATCGTCCCCAGAGCCATAGCCGTTGTCACTTCTATAAATCCTAGTCCGTCCCCAATCCATGGCGGAAGTTGAAGTTGATGTTGCGATCGGCAGCCAAGGAAGAAAACGTTTAAGAAATTCAGCTACAGAGGAGTAGATATGGATTTTCTTCTTTATATATCTACTGATGAACTTATCTTTATGTTTTGTAGTAATACTAGTACTTTGTTTTACTGCAATTTTACTGAGAAAGTGGATATTGAATTGTTATTGATTTAAGATTAGTAATTTGTTGATGCATTGCAAAAAAAAAATATTCACAACTTCTCTCTTTTCTTCTGGAGTTCTGAGAAAAATGATACGGATTTTCAGTGTCCCCAGCGACATCGTTTTCGTCTACATCTTCGCGCATTTTGTCCACTGAACCTCTATTAATAATTAGGTTTTGTAGTGAGTTTTAACGGTGTCAATGAAAGTTTCAGATGTTGAACAAGAAGACAGTCAATGACAATTTTGCTCCGGTTGCTATGGATCTTCCATAGTGGTTAGAGCATGGACGATGAAGAGAAATTGAAAGGAGAGCAAATAGGATTTTTTCTGTGTTGAGCTATGAATTTGATTGTTCTTCTTTGAGCCTCAAAAATTTGCCACAAGATCCAACATTAAAAAAACTTTGTTAATTCATGTTAATTAGTCAAATGCTACCAATCAAGAAAAAACCCCACCTTGTGAGTTTCTGAGCTTTATTGTCATTTTTTTAAGAAGAAAGGAATTAGGGGAATGAAGATGGTGGTGAGATCTCTAATGGTGGTTGTGGGTTGAGGGAGGTGAAGGAAAGTTGAAAAATATAACTCTTTTATTTTATTTTTTAAATAGAAAATTTATTATTTTTGTCTTTTATGGAGTAACATTTTTGGTTAATAATATCTAATGTGGCATCATGACATGGCATTAATATATCTGATGTGAATATGACACGTCATTTATGTAAGGAAGAGTGAATTGCACACATGATTGGAAGGATTTGAAATTTTTTATTTTAATTAAATTTAAGAGTTCAGTTGGCAAATGATTAAGTAGGAGGGATTCAGCTCATGTCCAGTGCCTTTTCCATCCAATTGGTCCAATCCCCCTTTAATCTGTTGTCATTTGTCACATAATGATCTAAGGATCAATAATTATTTAACCAAAACAACCTCTTAAATTATGGTTAAGCTACAATATCTTTTTGGCTTACCGCTGAATTCTCAAGATAGAAAAGAAATCTGAGAGGGTCGCTGAAATTTGTTGAGGCAATTATCTTTTGCTGAAAAAAAGATTTGCTTACCATGGACAATATATGTTCAAGAGAGAAAGATACAAGACTCAACAAACAGAGAAGATTAAATCATTTACTAGTGACAACAACAGAAGATCAAAAAGATCAAGAAAAATTAGTTGGTGAACATATTTTTTTCTCGACAAGAAGAGACAACACAAAAGCAGGTTTGTTATTCGTTGTCCTTACACTATTCTTGTAGTTGTAACTTTCAGTGTGAAAAAGTGTACGCAATGTGTTCGATAAAATGTCTTAGTTAGATCTTATGGGTATATTATGTAAAAATGAAATTCCAAAAATGTGAGTATTTAATATTCTTAAAGCACACAACATAAATTTAATAAAGTTCACAAACATTTTCTAACAATGGTGCCTGTGAAGTTACAACTTGAAGTTGTTGGAATATCAAAGTAGCATGTCACTTTGAAGTTGTCGGAAATCAACAACATATTTAGTGTAATCTCATAAGTAGGGTATATGAAGAATAGCGTGTACACAAATCTTACTCTTATCTAAAAAGGTAGAAAGGTTATTCCCAAAATTGAAGAAGCCTTAGTTAATACTAAAAGAACTTGATAAAGCATTCTTAAAAGAAACAATAACAAACTTGATAATTGGTGGGATTGAAATTATAATCTTTGGTTTTTGTGTCTTTGATTGGATGGAGAGGAGTTGTATGACTATAATGTGTGTTACTTTTAGTTAAGGTAAGGTAAATATGATGGTAAAAAAATTCTAGTTGAGATTTATTAGATAGGTTGGGATATGTAAGAAATAAGAATAACATGTTGTTAGAATTATGTTTGTTTGTGCTATGTATGTGAAGTTCAAGTGTTTAACCATGTAGACTTGCAAAATCAATTGAATTGAAGTTGTCGAAAATCACTAATATCATATGCCTTCTGAAATTAGCCTAATTTTGAAAGTGACTTTAGAGCTCCTACTATTTATTTCAGTTATTTACTCTACTCTGTTTTTTGTTGTTGTGAACTAATAAGAATTTTTGTATATTATTCTACATATTTTTCTAAGTTGGGTTCACTCCATGTTTCTTGTTAGCCAAAAAAATTCCCGCCAAGTATATACAAAACATGATGCCTAAGTTTTCTTTCTATTCATTCCTTGAAATTAGAATCATGTATAGTCTCATCTCACATATTATTCCCCCCATATATGTTATGTAATATATTATTCAAATTGATTTTATAATCAATTTTCTTAAATTTATGATTGCATTTCTCTTTAGCTTTAAGATTATCGATTATTTATCTTATATATACTCTTTGTATTTTAGATTTATGGAGATTGGATTTAGTGAGTCTCAAAGTGAATGTAATTTGTCCTTAAAATTTGGAATGGAATTTGATTCGGATGAGCATGCATATGATTACTATAATGAATACGCTAGTGCAATTGGTTTTAGCATAAGAAAAGAATATGCTAACAAAAACAAAGTCCAAGGATATGTGACTTCAAGAAAGTTTACATGTTATAAAGAAGGGTATAGAAACAACATCAAACGAGATATGATGGTTCAAAAACATAGGCAGGAAACTAAAATAGGGTGCTTAGCTCATATTATTATTAATCGTCAATCAAATGAAATGTTTTGCATCACTTCATTTGAAGAGAAACATAATCATCCTCTTGTTTCTCCTTCTTTGGCTCATTTGTTACCCTCACAAAGAAAGATAAAAATTGCTCAAGCATATGAAATTGACTTATTAGATGATTCAGGAATACGTCCTAAAGCTTCATTTGATTATGCTGCTCGTCAAGTTGGAGGAGAATCTTTTCTAGGTTCCACAAAGAGAGATCAAAAGAATTATCTTCGGGATAAAAGAAAAGAAAGCTTGAAACATGGATTGACTCGTAGTTTGGTAGACTATTTTGAGAAAAGAATACGTGAAGATCTTGTTTTTTGGTATTCTTTACAATTAGATGATAATGGTTTGATAACTAATGTATTCTGGGCCGATGGAAAGATGATAAGAGATTATAAGATTTATGGAGATATTGTTTCCTTTGATACAACATATAGAACAAACGAAGAGTATCGACCTTTGGCATTGTTTGTTGGTTTGAATAATCATTAGGAAATTGTTATATTTGGTGCACCCCTTTTATATGAAGAATCAACTGAATCATTTAAATGGATTTTTAATATAGTCTTTAGGATTATGTCTGCAGATAAACCACAAACATTTTTTACTGATCAAGATTCTGCTATATCTTATGCTATCTCATTAGTAATGTCACAGACGTATCATCGCCTTTGTGTATAGCACTTGGAAAGGAATGTGTTTGAACATCTTAGTCATATTTTTAGAGATAATGCATCATTTCCAAAATATTTTAGCAAATTGCTTTATGATTATGAGTATGAAGAGGATTTATTAAGTGCATGGTAGGAAATGCTTGACAAATATGATCTTGCGGATAGCAACTGGCTGAAAACCACATTTGCTATAAGAGAGAAATAGTCCATGACATACGGAAGAAATACATTCTCAGCAGGTATGGGAAACACACAATTAAGTGAGAGTTTTAATGGATTTTTAAGAGGATATTTGAAATCAAATTTGGATATTGTTCAATTTTTTAAGCATTTTGAAAGATCAGTCGATGTTAAGGCACCAATGAGAATAAATCTAATTTTTACATGACTCAAAGAATACCTATTTTGAAGGTTAAACTTCCTTTATTGATTCATGGAAGTATACACCCTAACAATATTTGAATGTTTAAAAGTGAATGGGAAAGGTCATTACTAATTTCAGTAAATGACTCCTATAATGGAGAGTTATGTACCCATAATGTTAGCACACTTGGAAGTGTTAAGGAGCATGTCGTGACTGTTAAGAGATCAATAACTCAAGTTTCTTGCAGCTGTAAATCGTTTGAATTTTTGGATACACTATGTAGGCATGCTTTAAATATCCTGGACACATTGAATATAAAGGATAGGATTCCCATACAATATTTACTAAAGAAGTGGACAAAAGATGTTACAAATATAAATGAGATGGATGCCATTCTAGAAGAAAAAGACATTGATCCAAAAGTTGAAGTTACTGCAAGGTATAAGCATTTATGCCATACTTTTGTCCAAATTTCAAGTGAAGCTTCAGAATCCAAAGAAGGGTATGAATTGATTGTAATTGGTGTGAATGAGATGATTGCGAAGCTAAAAGATATAAAAAAAAAGAAAAGGAATCACCTGATAAGTCAGCTCCAAGCAATACAACTCAAAATGAGCCTAGTGAAATAGTATTTATTGACAATATAAATTTTACAAAGGTGACTGGATTAAAAAGAAAGGAACCAACTGATCAGCAGTTAGATCACCTTCCATATTTTCAAGTCCTTTATACACCTTTATTAGATACATCAAACGCTATGATATCTCACGACATCTCATTTATTTCTTGTTTATTATAATAATGTAAAACTTATGTTATGTTTTAAATTATAGGACGTGACAGAAGGAATCTTTCGTCCATTGTGTCCTTCTCAGTTGTCTCAAGGAATATTCATCTAATGAAAGTTTGACTCAACTCTTAAGAGTTAGTGAACATAACTTTTAATACTTTGCATATATATATGTATATTTCTAATAAGTGATGTCATTCACCACATAATATATTTATTGCAGGATGTTTTGTTGACACCCAATTTTGACCCTCCCCGATCATAATTAATTTTCGAGCCTCTTAATTTCCAAAACGATTTAAAATAACTAACTTTATAAAATTCAAAATATTTTTCAAGATAGTTTTTAAATAGTTTTGTCAGTCTTTATAATTTTAAAATAATATATGTATATTTTTTTTGAATTTCATAAATATTTGAAAATCGTCTCGAAAAGTTGTTTAATTAAATATTTGGTTAGTTTGCTTAGTCATTTAATAATCTACATGTAGTTAATTAGTGTTTGATAAAATTTTATTTTATATATAATCAAATTAATTATTTTACTTCGTGAAAAGAAAGAAGCTCATTAATTAATTATATTAATTCGTCCTATTTAAGCTTAATCGAATTTGCTAAATTAAACTAGATGTGGCTAAGTTCTCAAATTCAAAAGACCGATTGTTGGGCCCTTTTCTTTAATTTTCAGCCCACAAAGCTCAGCAATTACGTCCCAACCGGCCCACCATTTTATTTTATTCAAACCAACAGCATACATTCCAACATTATTCCCAGC
>JAJOOO010027808.1:0-22323 GCA_029582685.1 Solanum piurae
ATATTGGTGTTTATTCAAGGTTTACACTTGGTTAACTAAGGTAATCATCTCGGGTCTCTTTTATGATTATTTTTATGAAGTTTTACGGACGTTTCGTCAAGTTGAGGCCATTTGGAAAATCTACCGATTTAAGATCAATTATGAACTATTATAGGTGCATACCAGTTGTGTATATATAGTGTTTGAAAAGTTTAGGACGTAAGGAACAACTTTCGTGAAGAAGCTACGGGCATTCGAGCGTTCATTGGAAAGGTATGTTAAGGATAAGCTACGTCCCTCATTTTAGCACCACTCCTGGGAAATTTCTAAAACGCCGAATGTGATATTTTGCTATTCTCTTGCTAGAAAGACCTTCAGTGAAAGGCATTGGGATCTCAGCTGAATTATTTTCATGATTCTATTATTTTGATATTCCACTCGTTCGGATGAATAGAGTATTCGACATCTACATGTCATTTTATCGGTTTCCTTGATTATATGCCCGCATGTATGAATTCTTATTCTTCTCTGGGTGATGTGACATAAACTATCACGAGAGACCTTTATTAGTTTTAACCAACCCTCTTTCCCATAAAAGTTATTATGAAAAATCTTTAAAGTAACTCACGGTCTTCAAAACTCTCTAATATAACTTAAATGTTTAAACTATTAGAACAATTGGCTTTTGAAATACTTCTTTTATAAATTATCTAGGAACCACGTTAGGAACTAAGTAAATCACCTTAAACTTATTATGAATATATGAAAGGTTAGGTTATCTTTCTAAAATTTGAGTTAACTTTTCAAGCTTATTTGGAAGAACATATGAGGTTCCATGAGATGGTTACATGTTATACTAAAGTGATTATGGGGTTATGAGAACAAGACTACAAACAGGCCAAGATTGGCAACACGACAACAGTAACTTATAGGTGTTATAAATCCATCACATGCTATGCATTCTACTCCCGAGCTATAATCGGGAGGTATGGGGCCTATTGCCTATATTTATACGTATGAAACACAGATGGCCACAAGTTGGCGAATATGATGCCGGTTCGCTACCAGAAGGCACCACCATTGCTAGCATTTGGTTAGGTATGTCATGCATTTGCATATATATATATATGTTTTCATGACATACGTTTATACGAGCATACCATGCATATTTAAATAGTAGGGGGGCAAATGCCAGCCATGGAGATTATTTGAGTTTTAGTTTCAGGTGGTATCTCTATTACCCTTTTTGCAGTAAATATTTATGATTCTACTTTTTGTTTTACATACCAGTACATTTTTATTCGTACTGACATTCCTTTGCCCAGGGACGCTGCTTTTTGTTTTGTGCGAGCAGGTATAGGCAGGGACTCTAATCGACCCACCTGCTAGTAGGCCTGTGCAAAAATCGGGTCAAACCATTAACCCGAACCAATTTTTGGTTTATTGGGCTAACGGGTCGGGTTATTGGGTAACTGGTTCGGGGATCGGTTCATTAATTTATTTTATTGGATTAACGGTTCGGGGGTTGGTTTAGGAAGGCAAAATTTTAAGGTACCCGATACCCAGATAAGACCCGTTATTTTTTATTCCTAATTTCTAATTTTTCAATTCTCAGTTAGGGACTTAGGGTTTTTAATTTTTAGGACTTAGGTTAGAAAACTTTTCAGTTCTCGCCGCGCCCTCTCCTCTCGTTTCTCTCCAAACTCCAAATGTTCTAAGTGTTGCTCCAGTCACTCAGGCGAGGCGACGACTAACCAATGAGTCACAATTTTACTCCAATAACTCAGGCATTCGGCGAGATGGCGACTACTATAGTCAGGCAGTCACTCAGGCGAGGACGCAAGTTAATGATGACACCTCAAGGCTCAATGAGTCACAATTTTTTTGCTCAAAGTCCAAATTCATATTTCATCGTGCATTCGTGCTGATGTTTTAGTGCTCAAATTTCTGAAGTTAGAAGCTCGACTGCTCGAGACATCGAGTCTTACTCTTCTCAGTTCTCACGACTTTTGCGTAGACCTACTTGGCTACTCCAGTCTCACTGTCTCATGTTCTCAGTCGTTCACTGCTCACAAGTAAGTCTCAAAATTTTAAATTCACTTAATTTCAAGATTTCACTATGAAGTGTGATGTTTGGATTTGATTTATGAGGAAATGATTGTGAATTTTTTATTAGGTCTTAGAAGTTAGAACAGCCAGTCACTCACTCTCACTTCCTCCTTCCTCTCTCAAAAGTCAGAACTTAGAAGCTCACAATTCACTCTTAGAATTAGAACTGTCATAATTCACGATTTCTCAATCTCTGCAGTTGGTCAGTCTAAATTGCACTTCAATTTCACGACATTTGGATTTGAATAATGAGAAAACTACATTTGAAATAGTTGAATAGGCATTACTGTTTTATTTGAATTGGCATTTGGTTTGGCACTTTGGCTCATTTGTTTGTACTTTGTTGTCTTCTAGTTGCTGCTTTGTGTGATACTGTGATGTGTCTATTGTCATGTGTGTAAAATCTGATTCTACTTAGCCAATTGATTGTACTTTGTAGTTCTTGCTTTAATAAAACTACTTAGTCTTTGTTTAGTTCCTTCAAGGCTTCAACAATTCATTGCTTCATCGACCGCTTATAAAAAATAGGTCAATAAACAATTATTTTATATCTTTTCGCAGTTTTTGGTGAAAGTATCATGGCTGAAAATATCATAATTGATAAGGTTGTTGGTGAAAGTGGAGCTTCTAATTCAAATGCAATTGGTCAAAGTCAAAATGTTGAGTCCCAAGTAAAGAAAGGAAGTAAAAAAAGAGCTCGTGTGTGGGATTTTCTCGTAAAACTGATTCTGATGGAAGTGAAAAGGGTGTTTGCAACTACTGTAAGAAAGAGTATTTTGCTAACACAAAAGAACATGGTATGACGTCAATGCTTACTCATATAGCCAAATGCCCAAAGATGCCTTATTAAACAATCAAGATTAGCATTCAACCAATGATAGGGGGTAACAAGGGTGATGTAGTTTTTGTTCCATGGAAATTTGACCAAGAAGAGTGTAGAAAGGCCTTGTGTCGTATGGTAATTATTGATGAACTTCCTTTCAGATTTGTTGAAAAGGAAGGTTTTAAACAATTTATGAAAGTAGCACAACCTTATTTCCACATTTCTTCCCGTACCACTGTGACTCGTGATTGTTTTGATCTTTTTTATGAAGAAAAACATAAGTTGATGGTTGTTTTTAAGGAAACACAGCAAAGGGTGTATTTAACCACTGATACTTGGACTTCCATACAAAGAATCAATTATATGGTCATTACTGCTCATTGGATTGATAAAAATTGGACTTTGCATAAAAGAATTATCAAATTTTGTCCAATCTCTAGTCATAGAGGTGAAGATCTTGGAAAGTCTATTAGTAAGTGCTTACATGAGTGGGGATTGCATCGAATTTTCACTGTTACAGTTGATAATGCTGGTTCAAATAGTGGGGCAATAACTGAGTTGTCTAAGCAATTAACTAAATGGGAGACCAACCTAATGGGTGGTATTCACCTTCATATAAGGTGTATGGCTCATATTGTAAATCTTATTGTTCAAGACGGTACAAAAGAAGCAAATGTGTCTATTGAACGAGTTAGGCAAGCAGTGAGATACATCAGGCAATCTCCTGCTAGGTGGAAAAAGTTTCAAGAATGTTATGAAGATGAAAATCTTGCTAAAAAGTCTTTATGCTTGGATGTTCCAACAAGGTGGAATTCCACTTACATGATGTTGAAGAGGGTTATTGAATATGAAGGTGCAATTGTAGAGTACGTCGATCGTGATATTGGCTTGTCACTACATCTTAAGTTTGTTGATATTGTGGATAAAAATTCTACAGGTACACTTTTGAGTAGTGATTGGGAGGGCGTAAAGAGAATTACAAAGTTTCTTGAAATGTTTTTTAATCTTACTTTGAAGATATATGGATCACGAAATATTACATCAAATCTTCATTTTCTTGAAATTTGTCAAGTTGGTGTTTACTTGAATCAATTGATATCAAATGAAGATCACGTTTTAGCTAAAATGGCAGAAAATATGAAGGAGAAATTTGACAAATATTGGGGTGATACTGAAAAAATGAATAAGATGGTTTTCATACCATGTGGTTTGGATCCTCGTCACAAATTTAGCACTCTTGGCTTTATGTCTGATTTATATACATCTGTTATCTTGTCTTTATGTTTGATTTATGATTGATTTCTCTCTTCTGATGACTAATGAGTGTGTTAAATTATGGTTAATACAAATACTTGTGCAAAGCAAGCTCCCAGTAGAACTTGGTGTTCTTCATCAGTTTATCTTGACTTTTCTTTCATTTTTAGCCATCAAAATATTTAATACTTTCTCTGTTTCTTTGTTAATCAGATTTCATCATTCCTCAAATTCATGGTTCTAATGCTCGATCACCTGTTTGGAATCACTATGAAAAACTTGAAGAAAAAAAAGATGGATCGTGGATAGTAAAATGTATTCATTGTAGCCGTGTTACTTATTACCATTCGCACAATACTGGGACTGCCTCCTTAAGAAGGCATGTTAAGCGTTGTTTGAAAAACAGGAATCAGAATCGTCTACTCTCAAGGATTGATGACTAGTTATTATTTTCTTTACTTAAACATGAACTATTAGTACTATGTTTAGACTTAATTTTCAAGTTGTGTGACTGCTATTTTGAATTTTTGAAATTTTATTTGTGCCTGTGTAGGCAGTGGCAGACTGGCAGTGACTTTATGATAGACAATTTTAAGTTGTGCTGCATTTTGACTTCTGCAATGTTGTAGGCTTGCATCTTGTAGTGCTGCTGTTTTATTCCGTTATTTTATTATGATATTTCATATTTGTGTTGAAAAGTTTATGTAAGTGTTGTTGTGTTGAGTGTTGATTGTTGTGGCTGTTGGCGGTTGGCCTATTGTTGTTGTGACATTGTGTACTTGTGTTGAGTGTTGGCCTGTTGGGTATTAGCTATTAAGTGATTGAATTGTGATATTGTGTGAGGATATGAGACTATGAGTTGCTGGCTTGCTGCTGTGCTGACTGCTGAGTGTTTGGTGTTGATTGTTCACTATTCAATTGTAATTATACAAGTGTTGTTGACGGCTAGGACTTACGGGTCTTGTGTTGTGTTGAGAGTTGGGTGACGACTAGGCCTTACGGGTGTTGTTGTTGTGGTGAGTGTTGGCTAGTAGAAATTGTTGTTGTGTTGAGTCTGATTAGATTAGGAAAAGAAAGTTTGTTTAATTCTGTTTCTAATTTCTAGTCATATGGATTATGGTGAGAAGACACTTGCATGCCAGTGTCACACTTTGACCTCTCTGGGGAGAACAGTGTACCGAATTGATCTGCAGTTTGTATTAGTACAAAATGTTAACATAGCGGGCAAAAACTTTGTGAAAAATCTCTATGCATAACAGACTTTCTAAGTTAAGGAATACATATTGGGAAATGACAAGAAATTTCACCCTAGAAATATCACAAATTGCAAGACAAAGATGGACCACTTTCTTGCATAATGTAGTGATACAGTAACTCAGTGTTACTTTACATGAGCAAAATATTACGAGGCTATAAGTCAATACTCATATAATTCTTTGATTTGTTCATCTAAGACTCTTAATGTTTCATGTATGAGTCCTCTCTGTTGGTGAGAATAGTCACCAGCAGCAAAAACACTTTTCTTCCTTTCCACTTCAATCCAACTGCTACCAACTGGCTTCTTAGAAAATGTTTTGCCTCTGTTTCGTGTTTTCAGTTTTCTGGCTGCAAATTGCAATCTGCAGTAAATAATTACATGGAGTTAATTAGTTTAATTACATCGTCTTCAATTCTTAATGTGATTTTTTATTTTAAAAAATTGTGTGATATGTTAACGGTTAACCCGATAACCGAACCAATAAGGGTCGATAACCGATAACTTAATGGTTCTTTAACGGTTTAGCTAGTCTACAAACCGATTAGCGATAAGCAAAACCGATAATGTTCAAAATCGAACCGAGCCGACCGATATGCAGCCCTACCTGCCACAACTTCCAATTCTCACGCTTCAACAAACACAATAAACCTTTCACCAAATTAATACTCAGTAAATTAATAATCTCTCTAAGATAATATTTTCCTTTGATCTCTATTTGAGCAATGGAAAAAATCACTTATTTCGATAAGATAATATATTTTCAGAAGACCCTTATATAAATATATGGTCCCATTAATATTTTAAATTAATAATTTTTTAAAAGTACAAATATATCTAAAACAATTTAATGTAATGTGATTCTATTGTGTTTTATTTTTTGTTAAATTTTAAATCTAGTTGAAGTTCATCTCTAACTTTCCTTATTGCATCCAAAAGTTCTGGTATTGTCTTTTTGAGCTGCACCATAAAATTGTGAAGAATTCTAGATACGATACGTGTTTCCTTACACATAATTGGTTCCAAAGGTATTGTACCATCTACAACTTCATCATCAACATTGTTTTTAATTGTATCCACAATTTCTTCTAAGCTCTAGACCTCTGAATATGTATTATTTTTACTTGAATAATTCAATAGGTTATTGGCATCCATTTTGTTGAGGTAACTGAGATCATAAATCATGACTTCAAGTTCATGAATGTCATTTTCACAAATGGGTTCATTCAAGTTCATTGAGATTTCATCCTCCAAACAAATTTTGCAGTGTGTAAAATAATTTAGTGTTGTCTCTTGCTGAACATTTGTCGTCCAAGCCACGATTGCAAAATTGATAGCATACAAAACATTAATCTTTCCTGGATCAGTTTCATGTCCCACTTTCTAGCCTTTTAATATCCTACAATAAAATATGTTCTGATAATACATCTTGAAGGTTCTTATTATCCCAACATCACAAGATTGAGTCTCAAAACACTCTATAAATCTATAATTATTAATTTATCGATTAAATAATACATCTACAAAATAATAATATTTCACGGTCCCAACTATATTAATTTAGTGAAGTTTTATTGTATTAGCATACAACACTGACAGTTTTCTAACCAAGTTAATCTCTTCATAAAATAGAAACTTGTCCCTAGTCTCTACGCCTTACGAAAGTTTAAGTGCAGATGGTACTGCAGGTAATAGGTCAGACTAGTATGCAAACTACAATTCAGAACGTGGACAAAATATTGTCAACTGTACTCTTGGAATTTGTTCCATGCAGTCATATTACAAGTACATTTTTTTTACCCCTCTTCCTCACCTTCTTTGCTCCCTTAAACTTACGACCTTAAGGTTGGACCTGAGGGGTGTTTATCATTCGTGCAACTCCCTTTTGTCATATTACAAATACATTAATAACAGAAAAACAAAAAAAAAAAACTATTTTTCCCTGTAAAAAGGCTATCGGGTCAAGTGTTACCTCACTCAACCTGGGCTGCTGATGTGTGTTTGCTGACTGATAACTAAGACAGCATGTCCAACAAAAAGTTCTTGAAGGCAAAAACAAGAAAGGATCTCCGAGAACAAATACAGGGCTATAACTATGCACAGATTAAGAAAAGGAATAGATTACTCTAGCTACGCTACGTTTAAATAGTTAAATCATGGAGTTTTTCACTGTACAATAGCTGTCGTACATCAATCATACTAATATTACAAAACTGCAGGGGTGGGTTTAATTATCCTGGACTCAATTCTCTACTCACCCTGTGTTGCATCTATTGACTTGTTTCTTTTCTGTATGAAACTAGAACTTAAAAATACTTTTATAAACCTTTGTTACTACTCGACAGGTCAAAGAAACTCTGGTTTTAGCCCTGCAAATGACAGTGTCATCACTATCAAGCCCTTTCACTGAACTTGACGAGTGCCGAACTACTCCATGATTCTGAACATCTGTTACATTTACAGCCTGGAAAAGAAGTGCGTACAATTAGACAAAGACTCTAGGCACTCATTTCACAGAGAGTGATATCAAGCATAACTCCACTACACACTCGGGAATGCTACTCATCTTACCCCGTTACATCCCTGCACCTCAGAATCTTTAATACCATGCAAGTATTCTGGAACAACAAGAAACATCAAAAATACTAACTTAGTAACAAATATGTGTAACAACTAATTGAGACAACTTTACAAATGGCAAAGGAGATTAATAAAGGTGAATCATGGATTTTGAAAATAAAGATGTGGGAGTTTATTGACAAGTTATGTTGCATTTGGACCACTAGTATTGGAGGTTTGGCAAATCAAACAATCAGAAGATTGGAGGGAAGGGGGGAAGAGGGGGGACCCTCTATTTCACTAGAAATGTAAGTTAAAATTTCAAGGACAATATTGACACTATATTCAAGGTACTCTGATATTAATTATTGAAACCTTGGGCAGTATGTTAAATTCTGTAACCTGAGTGGTTCTGTTGAAACCACCCCTAACAGAAAGTTTTACCTGAGTACACCATATCTTTGAATATTAACAAACTGCGAGGCATTAATATGATAGAAAAGGGATGGAAGTTATCTAGCCATTCACAAGAATTCATCACAAAAGCCTCCTGGTCAGATATTTTGTCCTCAGCACTGTTTCCATGTGCACCAACACGGCAGCTCAAATTAGGATGTGGAGTGAAATCAATAACTACAGGAGATCCAAGAGAAAGAATTGCCACTACTGGATAATAAGCTGGTCCGTCTTGATGAGGCTGCAGTGGAGGCGTTCTTGTCAGCAAAATTAATGTATTGTTAACCAAAGTCAAGGAAATCAATCCTGATTCACTATTAAGAAGCTATTATCCTGTTTATAAGGCTAACTTGAGTTATCCAAAATCTAGCAGTTTCAATCTAAGTTGCTCGGGACTCTCCAAAATTGTTGCCGTACCTGTGTCGGATCCTTCAAAAATACACTATTTTAGGAGGATCTGACACGCACCCGTCGACATTTTTGAAGAGACTGAGCAACACAGGTTTCAATACAGACCTCCTAGTTATGAAACCAGAACTAACATGATTAAAACATGTAACTTTATATATAAGACAAGACAGCTGCATGTCAAAGTGTTCAAAGCTTTGTGAGGAATTAGGAGTTACAAAACTAAAGAGATAAATTTGGGAACACATATTTGAGATAAAAAGTAGAAAATGGGAGAAAAGGAAGAAAGAAGAATAAGCAGCAAATGAAATGAGCAATGCAGCTTGCACAAGTTCAGAACAAACCATTATTCCTTGGTTAGGAAGGTATTCATTGATAAGCACATGATTAATTGATGATGGAAATAACCCTGATTTCTCATCTATTCTCTCTGTAATTCTAGTTAACCAAGGAGGCACTGCAAATAAGAAAGGAAAAGTGGTATAATAAGTTTTCACTAATAACTCATAAGATTTCAGAATACAAAAACTCTCAACATAAACAGCACCGTTTTTAAAGATAGTTTGGAATGAAAATGGTCAAAGATGCCATATTAAATATTTTTTGCATCATTCAAGTTCCCTTTTTGATAATTTATTCGTGTGTCTATCGTTTTCTCTTGTGGAGGCAGGGGGACTGCTTCATTCCAAAGCAAGCAGTAAAGCATACAAGGTTTGAGTATGTTTTAAGACCATCTGTTTGAGTATTTACATATCATTGTATGATTTAAGAATTCCTTAGGTTCTGATGTTTTTACACTTGTTGGTGATAGCATCCATGTCGGCCTACTTGCACTAAAGTTGACAGGCTTCAATGAGAAATCAAGAAGATGTTTATCGTGGAAGAAAAGCCCAAGGTTGCCCAAGAATTATAACAAGAAGTGAACTAAGTGCTACATATATTTCACGGTCCAAGTTCGAGTCCAAGAGCCTAAAGATTGGGCCACATGAAGGCCCAAGAAGAGGGCCCACATGGAGCTCAATACGAGCATAAAAGTTTCCTATTTTAAAAGCTTCCTAGTTTAAAAGTTTTCCTAGTTTAAACTTTCCTAGTTTAAATGTTTTCCTAGTTTAAAAGTTTCTTAGCTTAAAGTTTCCTAATTTAAAAGTTTCTTAGTTTAATATTTCCTAGTTTTTATTTCCATAAAATTAGGATTTGAATACCATTCTATTTGGGATAGGTTTTTCTATATATAGGGGTTGATATTATTATTATTATTATAGAAAAGACATGATTAATATTATTTGAGCGGTTTCTCTTTTTTACACTTTTGTGTGTGGTGGCTATGAATTTATCTTACATCTTATAAGAACGATTCTTTAAGAAGTAAGATTAATTCTTAATTTGATATCTTTGGTTTCTATTTGTAAATTAAAGAAGGTGAGTAGTCTTAATACTAATTGTTGTCTCTAATTTCTTCGGAATAGGGGTCTAGATCACTTTTGATCTAAGTTCTTGAATAGACTCTATTAGTATCATAATTAGTCTTAATCTACTAATTTGAATACTAAGATCAATAAGGATTCTTAGCACTTTATTTTGAAATTGGAGATTTTATTCTCAAACTTCGCATATCTTTCAATTTCTGTCTTTAGTCTTTAATAATTTCGCTTCCGCATTATTTTCTTGTTTACTTTGATAACACGATTCTTATCAAGGGGTATCAGAGCGGTTCTATCAAAGTTTTTATCTTTGATAATCTTGGGAGTTTAAAAATAATAATTTTGTAGTTGCTTAAAAATTAAGCTACAAGGCAAAAAAAAATAATTAAAAATTCAATTACTTATGAATTAAGGTATTTTCAAGAAACTCCGGATTTATTTTGATTTTTGATTTTCTACCCCAGAAAAGAAATCAAGAATAGGGGGAATTTGGAAGGAAAAAAAATTGTTACCCAAATTGGTCTTTTTTTGTCTCATCAAACCCAATTCGTCTGTGGTATTGATAAATTCTTTTTCTTTCTACATCTTACTTCTAAAAGGTTGTTACTAATAAGGTTTAAACATAAATCAAGGATCCATCCAAAGGTAGTAATTTGAATGGGAAAAGGCAAGAGAGTGAGATCAATAGAGAGAAGAGAAAGCCAAATTAAGAGATATTTATTTCTTTGATATTGTTTGATATGTTTGAAGTAGGTAAGGAAACTGAAGTTGGAACTCAAAAAGATGCCAACTTTGCTTGAGTGTCAATCACACGATTGGAGAATATGAATATCACCTTTGATGAATTGAGGAGGACAAAAAATTTTCATACAAGGTGTGGGATCAAGGAGAATATTTTCTCTATGATTATTGATCGTGGAAGTGGTGTTAATGTGGTAAGTTCAGACGTAGTGGAGAAGTTGAAACTTACATAATCAATCACACTACTCCTTATAAACGACAATGGCTGGATAATTTTGGTGAGTTTAAGGTGACTAGCAATGCATGATCTCTTTCTTTATTGGGAGATATTCCGATAATGTTCTTTGTGATGTAATTCCAATGCAAGATTGTCATATCATGCTTGGGAGTCCATGGTAGTTTAATAGGAATGCAATTCATGATTGGAGAAAGAATAGAGTTTATGTTGAGCTAAACAAAAGAAAATATATACTTGCACCTTTAACCCCATCTCAAATTTATAAAGATCAGAAATGTGTGAAAGAAGCTATAAACAATTTTGAGAGAGAAAAGAATGAGAGGAGTAAGGGAGTGCATGTTGACATCCCAAGAGAGGATGTGATGTGTGAAGAAAATGGGATGTCAAGTGAGGAAAAGAGTAAGATCGAGAGAACAAAAAAGAGAGATGGCCATGAGAGAAAAAAAGAAAGGAATGATAGTGTGGTAGAGAGAGAAAAACAAGAGAGTTGAGTGAGGTTACTTCTTATTCTAACTCTAACATTCCTACTTCTTCTAGTTGTTTTGGCTCTCTTGTACGTACTCATGGGAAAATTTGCATTGAAAAACCAAATTAATTAGATGAACTTAATCCTAAAGTGGTTGATACTATATGTCCTATTGAGAAAGTGCATGTTGATGAGAATGATAATGGTAAAGAGAATTATATTGGGTGTGTCCAAGATAAAACTCATGGCAAAAAGTTCAAAAAGGCAATAATTGTTCTATCACCAATGAACAAGGAAAAACGAGGTGATGTTATTCCTTTGCTACATAAGACCAAGTACGGTATGTGTAATTGGTTTATTCACATTCTTGGTATTCCTAAAACACCTAAGGTCTTCTTGGAGGTAATGAACTACACTCTTAATTCTTATGTTGGTGACTTCATTAATTTTGAGGATGATGATATTTTGCTATATAATAAGTTATTAACTGTATTGTCAAGTTCAATAAGAGTAATTTGTGTGTTTTTAGAATTGAGACTAACATAGTTAATTGTGGATTCTCACTAGTTGAAAAGAGGCGTGATGTTTGTGCGAGGAGGATTGTGAACGAGTTGGATGATTATCCTCTTGTTTTAGTGTCAAATAAGTTGTTGTGCTATAACCTATTGGAATATAATTCTTTAGGCGTGATGAGACATAATTCTTCAAATTTTGATGATTGTGAGCTTAAAAGGGTGTTTGTTATTAGTGATAAGGAGATGCATGATTATTATGATACTAGTGATCAAATACTCTTTGATAAATCTATTCATGATTTCTTATTTAAGAATTTGAGCAAGTACTTAGAATTTAATGGAGATTCTAACTTGTACTATAAAGGTCCTTCCAACTTTTTTGGAAACTCAGAAGGGAAACCCCTTGCTTTCGCTGGCAAAGAGTTTCGAACTTGAGACCTCCAACATGGAAGTCCCATGCCCAAACCACTTTCCAGATGATTTGTCCTTTCTCTTCACCCCTAATAGAAGCCCCAAATAAATAGTTGGAAATTTATCTACTTCACAGCCCAAAATGTCTGCAACCTCTTCAAAACAGTCATCACCATTAATACTAAAAATGATACTTTAGGCCAGTAACTGCCTCAAAGCATAAAAGAACCCCTCTCAAATACAAAACTTGATCTCCATCAGCCTCACAGAATAAAAGAGAATCATCTGCATAAAAGATATGATTAAGCATCATACCTTCCTGATCTTTTCTGCCTATCTTTAGAACCCTTAACCAACCCAAGTTTTCTGTTTTCCTTAACATTGTACTGAGAATTTCCATTACTAGAACAAATAGATAAGGAGACAAGGGATCCCCAGTCTCAGGCCTCAATAAGAGTTGAAAAAATCTTACGGGTCACCATTAATTAAGATGACAAATCTCACAGTTGATATGCGAAATCTGATCCATTCTATCCATTTCTCACCAGAGTTCATCAGCCTCGAAGATTCAACAGGCAATGCCAATTGACATGGTCATATCTTACAGGGCACCCACTTTTCTTCCTTCTCATCAAATTGTCAAGGCTTTCATAAGCTAACATTGCAGCGTCAGTAATTTGACTCATTTGATAAAAGCATTCAGATGAGGAGAAATAAAATTACCAATAACTCTCTTAAGTCTTTCTGCCAGTAACTTGAATATTGACTTTACTTTCGATTTATGTCTGATACTTTGTACTCTAATACTAGTAGCTCCATGACTTAGTCTCTTTTCTTTGGGTAGTATGGCTTTCTGCACTGCACTATATCAGATATTGTACTTATTTCTGCATTTACGTTATGCTAGATTGTTGTGATATCTCTACTATCATATTAACTTCACTATTATGAGCATATATTGTTAGAGGGTTCACCAGGCAAGGGTAGTGACTTGTAGGGTGCCCTTTCACGTCTAAGTCCTCAATTTGAGTTGTGATGAACTTCGTATCAAAGCCTAGCATCTCAAATTCCTTGGAGTCATGGAGCAGTATCTAGTAGCCTTATTTATGGATAATTTTTTTTTGAGAATGTTATTTATGGATCCTTAAAGCTCCATATCTATAAACAGGAGGCTACACGAGCATTTTAGGAAAAGTTTTCCTTCTTTCTGATTGTTATCATGCTATAGCATTGATTAAGGAAATAATCCCTCTCTTCTTTCTTGAATAGATGGTTAGGAAACGTTCATTCGCATCTGCCAGGCAAGGTGGCGCAGTGCACCAGCAACACGTGGTACAGTAGGGGCAGAGCCTTGTCAAGAGGACGGTTCCAACACAGCAGTCAGGGATAGAGGTGGACCCCTAAACACTATACAGGCACCATTCAAGCTTCCAGCAAAGGGAGATTTCCAGGACATAAACTGGGGAATCTCAGTTGCAGTACACTATAGTTATCAGTGAGGGTACAGTATCAGAGTTACAGGTTATTACTCTGCGTCTAGATGGGATAGTGCCTCTAGCTACTTAACATACACAGGATACAGCGGGTGGACAGATTCCAGCTACTCATACACCAGTGCAACAGGTTGCACCAGGCTTACAGAACCCATTGCCAGCACTTGTGTTAGCTCCACAGCCAATAGCAGCGGCTCAACAAATAGTTAACCCAGTCAAGGTAGTTTGGGTCACAAGTTCGAGAGAGAGCTTTACAAAGGAGATCAAGGCTTTCCTATGTTTCAGACCACCAGAATTGATGCTTCTACAAACTTCTATAGGTCCACACAAGCGTATGGAGAATAATAAAAGGTTTATGATCCTCTTTCAACATAAATACCAGTATCAAAGTGGCAAATGGAAGAAGAACATCTTTTTCAAAAGATAACTAGCTCGGTATAGCGGTCTTTAAAGATCCTGTTTCCAGATATCTTAAGTTTAAGTCAGCAACATGCAACATTAAATCCAGGTTTTGGGGTTGGCACTTGAATTTTAGAAGACTGCTATATAATTGGGAAATAAAAGAGTTGATGAGTTTATCTCTGTCCTAGAGCAATTCAAAGGCTTCGAGGAATAAGAGGACAAGCTGGTAGCATGAAACACAGGAAAGAAGTATACACAGTCAATCATCTTATGATGAACTATTCCATACTAGTCAACAACCTACATTGTGCCCTGGAAACATATATGGGAAGTTAAAAATTCCATACAAGGTACACTCCCCATCTCGATTATGTGCCAAAGAGTTGAGTTAAAAAAGTCAATTTGGAGCAGACAGACAAGGTTTAACAGGTCTTTATTCTATATAATATTAAATATTTAACAAAAATTGTTTACATTACTAGGATTTTCAATTGAGAGCCATAATGTAAAGACATCTCCATCACAAAGATGAATAGTTAGCTATTACAAATACCATAAATGATTAGACGAATACAACTGATTTATAACCTGATCATCATATAGAGTAACATCTACTACAAAGGGGTAAAAAAGCCACTAAATTCAATAATGGAACAGATACCTCAGGGTCCCCATTTGGGATGTTCAAATGGAACAAGAAAACAGAATTCCAAGAAAATGAGTTGCCTTTTCACCAAAATATCATGTAGCAGACTCATGAGCCAAAAAGAGTAGCTCAGTTGGTTAGAGCGTGTGGCTGTTAACCACAAGGTCGAAGGTTCAATCCCTTCCTCTAGCGTGTATCCTATATTCTGGTATTCGATTGGAGACTAAAAAATGGTGTCCCTGGACACCTTTTCAAACTAGACACAGAAAAGGCTTTTTACAAACTCAACTGGAAGTACTTGATCTCTATTTTGAGGCAAAAGGGTTTTGGAGATAGGTGGATCAGATGGATCAGGTTCTCCTTTTCTGCTGTTAAATACTCTGTTTTGGTTAACAGGAGCCCAATTGGATTCTTTTCTCCCAAGAGAGGAATAAGGCAAGGGGCCCTTTGTCCCCCTTCCTTCTCATCTTAGCAATGGACGGACTTAGCAGGATGCTTGACAGCGCTGAAGAAATTAATTGGTTGCAGGGTTTTGATGTGGGCAGCAGAACTGGTCGATTAACCTCTGTATCACACTTACTGTTTGCTGATGACACTCTTATATTTTGTGGAGAGGTCACAGGTTCAATATCTCAATATCACCTTAATGTTCTTTGAGGCTCTCTCTGGTCTCCATATCAACATGTTTAAGAGTGTTATCTATCTGGTGAATATGGTTAATGGGTTGGAAGAAATGACAGATATAATTTGTTGCAATACAGGGACTTTCCCAACTACCTACCCCATTGGGGGCTAGCTACAGATCTGTTGAGGTATAGAATGGGGTGGTTGAAAAGTTTGAGAAAAGGCTGGCCACCATGCAACAACAATATCTCTCTCTTGGAGGCAGAATTACTTTGATTAACAGAGTGTTAGACAGCTTTCCGACTTATTTCATGTCCTTATTCCCTGTACCAGGTGAAATATTGCAGAAGCTTGATAGCATTAGGTGCTCATTCTTATGGGATGGTAATAACGAGTCCCACAAGCTTCACTAGGTGAAATGGGATAAGGTTACTACTCCAAAAATCACTTGGTGGATTAGGAGTGAAGGACTTGGCATTCCATACCAAAAGCATGCTCTTGAAATGGCATTGGAGGTATAACCAAGAGGGTATGTGACTTTGGAAAGAAGTGGTCCAAGCTAAATATGGACATGATAGCCATTGGGTTACCAACACTAGTAGATTACCTCATAATTGTGGATTGTGGAAAGAAATCAGGAAATTGTGGACTGACTTCACTTCTAAAACAACTCTACATATAGGCAAGCGAACCATATCCTCTTCTGGAAAGACCCTTGGCTTGGTCTGAATCTATTGAAGGAGCTCTACCCTATGATGTTCTCTATTGCCTTCAATCCCGATTCCACTATTTCACAAAATTGGGAGGGGCATACTTGGTGCCGTAGACTAAGAAAGAACCTTTCCACAGTTTCGCAAAATTGAGAGGGGCATACTTGGTGCCCAGTGCCCTACACTGAGAAGGAACCAGAATGATTGGGAGTTTGAAGAACTTGCAGCACTTATGGAAGATTACAGTATACTGTTGTCAACCCCTGAAAATGACATGCTCAAATGGGGTAACAGCATGGATGGTACATAGTACATACTCTATCAAAGTTGGGTTAACCTTACTCCTTTGTATAACCCTGAACAATACTTGGATTTTGTTAGCTCTCTTGTATTATGATAGGTTTTATTTTAGGCCTTTCTAGAGCTGACTATCCCTACTTTTGTAAATCTTGCATCCTCTGGATGCTTTGTTATTAATACACTTCTTACATCATCAAAAAATTAACATATATATATTTGTTAATGTACTTCTATCTTAAGATTTATGATTAATTCTACCAAACCGACAACCACTGCACCAAATTCATGCATAGAAGTTACACCAATTCACCCCACTAGGCTTAGACACATCGCATTGGTCCTATGCACAATGTGTCATGGGCAATCCAGGGAAAATATTCACTAAGGGACTTTCTGGTCAATGTTATGGGCTTTTAAAGGTAAAACTATAAACATTGGGACTCATTTTGGGCGTGATTTATCAATCGTTTGAAGGTTCTTTTGGATTCTATTGTTGTAAGGAATTGGACGCTACTACAAAGTTCCATCTTTTCTTAATCTCCTAGACTTCTATGTTTTCCTTTGATAATCTTGTGGTTGTTTTTATGGCCATATTGAAACGAGATTGATAAAAAATAATACTCTATATAGCTTACTGCTCTTATGCATGAGCCTGCTCAATAGCAGAAAACTTGAAAAAATATAAAAGAAATTTCTTGTTGGATACAAATGACCTAACAAACTATAAGGTCATGAGGTTTGGTCTAGAGAACATACAGCTTTGGACCTAAAAACTATATAAGAAATCCAACATCCAATCCAAGGTCAAATTTCAAAACAGTACGCTCATATCCCTCTTTGGAGTACCGCAATGTTGTCTTTGCTTTATCTACTCTCACACGTTTCATCATCTTCCCTCTTACGATACGAGTGTTTCCTCCCTAATTTAATGCTCTCTTTGGTCAAGTGTTCAGAAATTTCAATACTCAAGTTGTGATTTTTGATGCCTTTAAAAATTACAAATTTCAATTTTTTGTAGGATACGAAATGTACAGAAGTGTCGTGTTGTACTGCTGTGTGCTATAGGCATATCTCAATATTGAAGTTTGTAGTTAAATATGGCCTTAATGCTTCATAGCTTATGAAATGTTAAACCTACTGAAGTATCACACTCCAAATAATTTGCATGTCATTCACAAACTAAGCGAACATTTGCTTGAGAATTGTTTAATGTCAGTAAATGGAAGTTAATGAAAGTGGTTGTGGCAACCTGCACAATTTCTTAAGTTTGTTCAACTTTGATAAGCAAAACTGGTAACCCCAAAATTTGAAGTCAGAAGCAGTTCATATTGAATTCAAATGTTAATAGTGAGACAAGAGAAAAGGGTTGAATGTGTACGTACAGTCTTGAGCTATAAGGCCTTTTTCATGCACAACGCCTCCTGCCATGGGATACCAACACAAACCAACAAAAGAATTAAGTCTGAATAGAATATTTTTTTTCAAATGAGGAATAACTAGGGTATATTAAAAAAAAAAAAAAAACAAGATACCCCAGTTTTGCAATCTCCTGTTTGTCAAGGATTTCCATTTAGAAATTGGCGCATCGTATATCTAGAACACAAAAAAAAATGAAACATTAGAGATTTGGGAAGAAAATGAAAAGAGAAAAGGATAAAGTGATCGAGTAAAGAGATGAATTTTACAGTTTTCAATAAGTGGTGGTGTTCCGACTCAGTAATGAAGTCTGGAATGTAGAACACAGTGGGTACAGACCCAACTCTAAACTCGTCCAGAGTTTTTGACATTTCCATTTGTTTTTCTGCTATAGAAGATGACCCCAAGTATCAGAGAAATCCCAAGCCAAAAACCTGTCAATTTCACAAATACTCCTACTTCGATCCACTTTAAATTGATCAGAGATGCATATTAAACCAGATAAATCGTGTCATTTGGGGGTAAATTTCGATCAAATATCTCCAAAGGTTGTGAAATTATTTGAAAAAAGTCACTTAAATTTTGTTTTGTTGATATAAAGTCACTGATGAATTTTCTTTTATAAAATCAAACTTAAACTATTTTTTCTAGGAAATCATTATAACCAAAAAATAAAAGAGAATAATTGCACACACCACCCTTTTCAAGTTTAGTTTTGTAATACTTATTCCCATTGTGGTTTATAATATTATGCTTAACTCGCTTATTTTATTATTTTAATAAATATTTTCTTAACCTAATTATTATTAACATAAATTTTTATGATTTAATTAAATTGCGCTTAATCATATATTATTTAATTAAATTGATTTTATAACATCTTGTTATTCTATTTCCCAAAAAATCATTATTTAGGCATTTAGATGTTATAATGATTTTTTTTTTTGAGAAATTGATTCAATTTTCTACATGTTTAGTTAAGATTTGAACCGTCAATCAAATACAATTACAAACAATATTTACTTATGATAATTTGAAAACCAATTCAAATTTTTGTTTAATATGTCCTTACTGGAACATTGATACCCACTAGCGTGGGAGCAAAAGAACAATAAAATCATCTAGTTAAATTGCAAATATGGTACATGAAGAGAACAAAATAAGAAGTGCTTCTACATGTTCAATGTTCATCTTTACTTGATAAATGACATAGAGTAGATGTACTAGGAATATATGTACAACTGTTTTGGTATCTTGGACATAACTAGTTTTCCAAAGCTCTAAACCCTAAATCCTAAAAATCCGTACACCCTAAACCTAAAAAACACAAAAAACCTTACCCAAATCTAAAACCCTACACCTAAACAAACCGCAAGCCCTAAACCCTTACCCAAATCTAAAACCCAAAACCCTTAACTTAAAATCTTAAGAAACCTTGAACCCAAACCGTAAGAAACCCTAAATCCTATAAACCATATAATAAACCCTAAAAACTATTAAAACCGCCTACAAAACCCTAATCTCTAAACCCTAAATCCTAAAAATACATAAACCCTAAACCTAATAAACACAAAAAAAAATCTAAGCACTAAACCGTAAATCTCAAAAAATCCAAAGAAACATTTAACCCTACAACCCCAAAAAACCCCAAACCTAAAAAACTCTAAGCTCTAAACCATATAAATCCCTAAATAATATATGTGAAACCCTAAACATATAAAATTCTAAGAAAACCTTAACCCAAAAATCCAAAAACATTGAACACGAAATACCTAAATAAAACCCTTAACTAAAACCCTAAACCTAAAAAACCATAAGCCCTAAACCCTTACCAAAAACTCTAATCCTAAATCTAAAATCTTAAGAAATCCTAAACCCCAAACCTTAAACCCTAAATCCTCTAAAGCCTAAAATAAACCCTAAAAATAATTTAAAACCCCTACAAAACCCTAAGCTCTAAACCTTAAACCCTAAAAAAACCTAAGAAACACTTAACCCTTAAAAACCCTAAAAAATCCAAAACCCCCTAAACCTAAAAAACACTAAGCTCTAAACCGTATAAAGCCCTAAATCTCATATGCTAAACCCAAAAAAACACAAAAAAAATAACCATAAACCTATAAAACCCTAAAATCCATTAACCTAAAAAACCCAAAGCCCTAAATCCTAAAAACCTTGATAAAACCCTTAACCTAAAATCCTAAACATAAAAAAACCCTCAGCCCTAAAGCCTAAACCCTAACCTAAAACCCTAAATCCTAACCCTAAAATTTAAGAAACTCTAAATCCTATAAATCCTAAAATAAAAACCATTTAAAACCCCTACAAAACTCTAAGCTCTAAACCTTAAATCCTAAAAATCCGTAAACCCCTAAACCTAAAAAGCAAAAAAATATCTAAGCCCTAAACACTAAACCCTTAAAAACGCTAAAAAATGCAAACACCTCTAAACCTAAAAACCTCTAAGCTCTAAACCTTATAAACCCCTAAATCGTATATACTAAACCCTAAAAACACAAAAAGAAAACATAAGCCATAAACCCTAAACCTATCAAATGCTAAAAACCCTTAACCTAAAAAACCCAAAGCCCTACACCCTAAAAACCTAGATAAAACCCTTAACCTAGAATATCCCTAAGCCTTAAACCCTAAACCCTAACCTAAAACCCTAAATCCTAAACCTAAAACCCTAAGAAACCCTAAACCCAAAACATTAAGAAACCCTATATCCTATAAACCCTAAAATAAACACTAAAAACCATTTAAAACCCCTACAAAACCCTAAGCTCAACACCCTAAATTTTTAAAACCCCAAAAAACCACTAAACCTAAAAACCTCTAAGCTTTAAACCCTATAAAGCCCTAAATCGCATATTCTAAACACTAAAAAACCTAATCCATAATCCCTAAACCTCTCAAACCCTAAAAAACCTTAACCTAAAAAACCCAAAGACCTAAATCCTAAAAATCTATATAAAACCCTAAAACTAAAAAAAGCCTAAGCCCTAAGCCCTAAACCCTAACCTAAAACCCTAAATCCTAAACCTAAAACCCTGATAAACCCTAAACCTTAAGAAAACCTAAAATAAACCCTAAAACCCATTTAAAACCCCTAGAAATTCTAAGCTTTATACGCTAAATCCTAAATATGTGTCAACCCTGAACCTAAAAAAACATTAAAAAAATCCCTAAGCCCTAAACCCTAAATCCTCAGTAATACTTAACACTTAAAACCCCTAAAAAAAACCCTAAAACCCCTAAACCTAAAAAACTCTAAGCTCTTAACCCTATAAAGCCCTAAATCGTATATGCTAAACCCTTAAAATCACAAAACAAAACCTATGCCCTAAACCCTAGACCTATAAAATTGTAAAAAACCTTAACCCAAAAAACCCAAAGCCCTACACCTCTACAACCTAAACAAAAACCTTAACTTAAAACCCCAAACCTAAAGAAACCCTAAGCCCTAAAACCTAACCTAAAACTCTACATCCCAAACATAAAACCCTACGATACCATAAACCCCAAAGCTTAAGAAACCCTAAATCCTATAAAACCTAAAAGAAACCCTAAAAACAATTTAAAACCCCTATAAAACCCAAAGCTCTAAACCTAAACCCTAAAAAATCCTAAGAAACACTTAACCCTTAAAAGCCCTCCAAAAAACCAAAAACTACTAAATCGTATAAAGCCCTAAATCGTATATGCTAAACCCTAAAAAATGCAAAAATAACCCTAAGCCCTAAACCATAAACCTATAAAACCCTAAAAACCCTTAACATAAAAAATTCAAAGCCCTAAATCATAAAAACCCTTATAAGACCCTTAACTGATACGCTCAAATTACACCTCCTTTCAGAAGCATAAGCGATCGTTATCAAGTAAAGAACCCAACTGGTAGGTTGGGGTCGATCCCACGAGGAAAATGGTTTAGACTTTACTTTTAACTATTAATTATATTCAATTAGTCAAGTTATCTCCAGAAACAGATAATAAAAAGGGGGGGTTTGTGTTTATGTAAAACAAATAGCAGGAATTTAATAAGTAATCAATAATCAAACTCAACTTAGGTTGTTATCAAGATAAGAGAAATAACT
>JAJOOO010027809.1:0-24684 GCA_029582685.1 Solanum piurae
GAATGATAGAAATTTGTGTGGTTGTAAATCATTTCATTAAGGGTAAAAAAGACATTTTATAGGCAAATTGTTACTTAAAATAGAAATGTGTCATTCTTTTTGGGACTGACTAAAAAGGAAAGTATGTCATATAAATTGGGACAGAAGGAGTATCATTTAATGTAGCACTAAATTTGAGCTGAAATAGAGTTGACCACATATATTCCAAAAAAACTTAAAACCCAAAATCAAGTCGATAATATTTTTTTAAAATACAAAATTACTAACTTAATAACTTGTTACTGATAAAAATCAATAATAACATTTTTAATTTATGTTACCAATTAAATTGATTTTTGCACACGCCTAACTAAACCTATCCAAATTAGGGTCGTTCAAAATTGAACTGAAATCGATAATTCGAACCGATAATTTGGTTATTGGGTCAATGATTCGGGGTAATGGTTTAACAATTTGAATCTCGGTTTACTATATACTTCTTATCGGCTTATCGGTTCAGGTCTCAATTTGGCCATATTTCTAATCGGAAGCCCCGATAACCCGATAAATTTTTTAATTAATTATGTTTATATCACTTAGGGCCTTAGACACTTTAGCCTTTAGGGTTTACACTTCAGTCTTCATACTCTTTACAGTGACTTTATAGTTGACACTCAAATTTCACAATAATATTCCAAAGTTGCGATATCACTCATTGATTCACTGTCACTGCTCCCACGCCGGCTAGTTATATTGAATATCATTCTCTAAGTGTCTACATTGAGGTTCAAATAGTTGGTTCCCTTACTTTAAGTCTTTGTTTCTATCTTCTCATTATAGTGAGTAAGTCAGTGAGATATGCCTGCAATATTGCATTACTACAATCTACAATGAAAAAGTTTTTATTAGTAATGGTCTCATGATCATTAATGATTTTCGTTAGTAGTGTTGTAATGATTTTCTTTATAGTTCATATCAAATTGGCTTGGTTTTTATGAGGAATCCTTTTGAGTTTGCCTATTTGGGCAATATTGGCATCTCTGTCTAGGTTAATATGGAGTTTTATTAAGTGTTTTATGTAGTAATGGACTAACAGGAAAAAGTTCATCAGTGACTACTGACTACTACGTACTGTTAATTAGATTAGTCCATTAGTAATTTTTAAAGAAAATTGTGTGAACTATTAACGGTTAACCCGATAATTGAAGCGATAACGATTACTAATCGATAAACTAATAGCCGATACACCGGTATCTTAACGGTTCCATAATGGTTTAGCATGATTACAAACTGATAATCGATAAGTAAAACCAATAAATTCCAAAACCGAACTGAACCGACCGATACACAGCCCTAATCCAAATTCAAACGTAGTCCTCCACGTGATTCCTTTTTGGGTACACGTCACGTTTCATTTCTAGAAAATCTTATATATGGACTTTCTTTTTTGTAGCAATTATGTGGATGATCCCAAAGTGTGTAATAAACCAAAAATTAGTACCACTACTAAATTGTTAACAAGTTTGATTTCTCAATTTGTTTTTTCTATATTTAGCACCTTTCGTGTTTAAACATCTTAAATAAAATCTTTAAAGTCAAAAATCTAAAAAAAGGAAACTATTTTTTTTCCCTGTATGATGTTTGGTACTCACATTAAAGCATCGATTAAATGTAGATTGCGCACTACAAGACCTATTAAGGAGTGGCACTCCCAACAAAAAAAATTCATACTCATGACTCAAATTAAAAAATATTTAATTAAGGATGGAGATGCCGCATTATTGCACCATAGCCTACGTTCTAAAAAAGCAACTTGGTAACATGTATCCCATGCATGAAGAGTAAAGACAAATAAATTTGGCCAATACTTTGATGTTGCGTTTCATAATGCACATAAAAAGTTTGTTTTTATTTGGTTGATTTTTCTTGAATTCCAACGTGTGACTTAAACTTTCGTACTATAATGTATAACCTACTTTTTTGTATATACTAATTTTCTTGATAACTTGAGGAGACTATATATAACCCTTGTTCTAGAAGTCATTGTAATAATGTAAGTTTATAAATGAGGTTTGAAAATAATAAAATGTAAGAAGATTTTACTGGGGCTTTTTGTGGGGTTAGATAAACTATTTACGATAAATCTTTTGCTCAAAAGGAAAGTTAATCAAAAAAGGATTGCAAGAAGAATTCAATTTGGGCGCCAATTTAATTTATGGGTGTTTTGAATTCTAGAAAAGACATCTTAAAAAATTAATCCTAAAACTGATAGCTTAGTAATTTTAATTTTTTTTTTTGTAAATAGTAATTCAGTATTGAATTTCGCAATACAAATATTATAACGTACTTTTGGCAAGAGCTATTGATTGATTTTGCCGAATTCTGAATCATTGATGGATTTTGGATTTTTTAATAAAAGAATTTAAAATAGAAAAAGCTAAAGAAACATATCAAGAAATTACGTGGATTCAATATCTAACTATATATACATAAAAAAAAATAATGTATATATAACTAATTTATGTATATAGTGTAACTTTATGCAAAAGTCATTACACGTCACTACAAACGTGGATTGATTATTGTAAGAAGATATGTATGCGTAGTTCCATGCATGCTTTTAATTTTTGCATGTGTTGGAGTTGAATTTTGATGGAATACTTTTATTGTATAGTTGAAATCAAATCGAAAAGCAACTTATTAAGTACCATCTCGTGTCGAAATAAAAAATTTCATTAAAATTATCTAAAATTTAATATATATATATATACCTATACATTTTATACAATTTTCTATATATACTAATTTTCGCAATAACTTAAGGAGACTTTATAAATATCTTGAAAATATTGGAAAAGTTCGGGAAATGAAGAAGAGAAAAATTTATTTTGTTTTTAAATATGTCTTGAGAATATATCACAAGTTCAAGAAAATAATTTGGTCAATATTAGTATATGTATAATATAAAGTCACGGTATACACGTGGCATTTATTCAACTACAGACAATTTAAATAATGCAAAAAATTGTTCATATGAAATTTAACGTGATAAAAAATATTTTCCATAAGAAATTATCATTTGTAGGTAACAAAAGCCGACTTAATTAATGGTCAAAATAAAGGATGAGAATATAAATAATTTTGACAAGACCCTTGACCAAAAACTTTTTTTTTCCCAATGATTTGATATTTAAAATTTATTAATCCAATTACATCGGAATCACATCGAATTGACTTTCAAAATTTAAATTCAATGGATTCAATTCTTGTATTTTTTTAAAAAAAATCTACAGTATCAAAGAGCTTTTAAAATCTTATTACATTTAATTGTATATAGCAAACATTGATTCATAATTTGGAGAGGGGTCATTGATTTGATTAATAATTTGTGTATAAATTTACTAAGGGTATAACGCTTGTTAATTACTAAGAAAACAAAAGACATTTTCTAGACTTAAATTTGATATTTAAAAAAAACAAAAAAAACTCAATATTTGGTTAAGGAAATAAGAATCTCAAATCATTTTACTTCGTACATTTAAGGGTGGAGTCATATAGAATTAAGGGTTCATTCAATCTTCTTTCAATAAAAAGTTACGTTATTTATACATGATTAAAATTATTTTTTTATGAATGTATAGTAGATGTTGAATCTCCTTTGACTTTTTCGTGTGTTTATTTTTTCATATTTTGAACTTTTTACCAAAAATCTTAACTCTGCCACTACGTACACTCTTTTTGTATGGACAGAGCTAGCTAGTGCGTGGTTTATCCGAATCTCTTTAACTTAAAAATTACACAATTTATATAAAATTAAAATTATTTTTATGAACTTATAGTAAATATACTACATTGAATGAATCTCTAAGATTTTGTTCGTTTATTTTTTTATATTTAGAATCTCTTATGTTAATATTGCTCAATAAAAATATGTTATAACCAGTTAAATTAAATAAAAACTTTTACAACTATATAATATACTATATAACTCATTAAATCCATTTATCCAAAACAGCCATTCCATGCATGTGTTAGAGTTTGAATTTTGATGTAAAACTTTTTATTGTATAGTTGAAGTATGAATATAAATTCAAATATGATCTAAACTGCATTTAACCCTTTTTGACTTTTTCTCTATAGGTGACGGTGGTAAAATAGGGTTGGCTTCATATTTATTGCATATATATACACACAAAAAATTGAAAAATTTATGAATTATTTTTTTTCAATATTATATTTTTAATGTTATGTGTTCATAAGGATGGTTATAGAAGTCAACTTATAGTCACTATTAAAAATATTATTTTTTCATTGAAATTTCTCACTAAAAAATATTTGATAGATATTTTCACAGGTATTTTGATTAAATTAGTGAGAAAAGAAAAAAAATATCCAGTACTTATTCTCAATATTTAATGAAACTTTATTTTTCACCATGTGTTTTTCCAGTAAGCTGGTTCACTGAAAATAGAGTGAGAAAATCATGTTTTATATATAACATAAATTTCTATTGATTCGTGATGAAAAAATTTGTATTTCTAGTAGCAAGTGAACTTCACATACTTTATATGTTTCACGTTAAAACTATTTAATTTTTAGATAAACTTGATATCAATATTCTACGTCCGTCTTCACGTAATGAATTGAAATTAATTAGAAATTTCAACATAAAATAATATGGAAGTTAGCTAGCAGTTCGGTTTATCTGTAATTTACCTAACCACATTTCGTGACTTCAACAATATTTATATATATATAGCAACAAAAAGATCTTCATTCTTTAATTTCAGTTTTTTGTAGCCAAATTAAAACTTAAAATTGAGATATTTAAATTCAAAAACTTGAAATAAAAAAAATATATTAATCAATCTGAAAAAAGACACCAATATAATACACGTGTATTTAGGAGTTTCATCATCTGAAAAAGACGTCTCGAGGGTTAGAGAAGAGAGGGAAAGGTTATAAGTCGTCCTAAGACCCTTTTTCATTAAATTTTAGGGAAAATGGCTTAAATGACACCTATATTATGATTAGATTTGTTGTAACACACTCATACTTTACGGAAGGTCCTATGACTCGCCTGGATATTTTTGTTAAAATATTTTTTGACATTTACCAGGTGAGCTGAACAAAAAATCAAAGTTTTCTTATTTTGTTTGTACACACACGCTGATCAACAGGAAAAACAAAGATTTTCAATCGTTTTCATTATCGTTCACACTTGTAGTAATCAATCGATCAACGATACCTCAAAGCAATATTAATTTTAAATATATTTGAATTTTTTTGGACATGTTTCATTCAAATTATCGAACGAGATTTGTGTTAATAATATGGAAAAATTAAATTAATTGAAGGCTATAGACTATAGTTTAAAGAAAAAAGTATTTTGTGATTGAAGCATTTATGAAAACATGGGTTTCCCATGTTTCTTTGTACAATTTCTAACAATTATGAACATATTGGTCCCATAAATAAACATGTACGAAATTGTAAAGGATATGTACCAAAGAAAGTCAAATAAAGTGAACGCAAATATGAAACTGTTCTTAAGAATATTTTTCGTAACCAAATTTTTTTATAATTTGAATCGCAATGTGATGTTTGAATTTCTCCTACTCGTTATTATCATAACAAAATGCAAGTGAATTCAGAGATGAACAATAATAACATATTCAGAATAATTTCACATGTGGAATTAGAGAATAGTAGTGTGTACGCAGTTTTACTCATGTATTTCTGAAGATATAGCGATTGTTTCAACAAACGAACTTGAGATGGATCCAAAATTTAAATTTATACATTTCTTTATCTATTTCAAGTTAATATTACAATAATAAAGTTCACATTTCAAATATTTATAAATATTTAATTAATTTTTAAATAAATATACAAGATCTAGACAAAAGAAATTCGTATCAAATCCTCTAGATCCGCCTTATTGGTATTATATAGAAATATATTTTTCCACCAAAGTTTTTAGATATGAAATTTGATATAAACATTTTGATTGACTAAACATGTGTTAACAATGTAATAAAAGTACAAAGTGATATGATTTTGACCATGGTCATCAAGTACAAATTCATTTAAATAGCATGATAAACCTTTCTTTTAGTGGAGGCCTACATATAACTATAAATTCTAAGAGCAAATTATTAGTTTATATAAATAAGTTTGTCCTATTAACCACATAGTTAATCAACTTCTAATCAAGTATTATGACTTATTTCTTTATATTCATATAGTAATATGAAAATTAAAACTCATTTTTTGCTTTAAAACTTGGCAACATTTTCATTCTCTAAAATAAGTATTTTTCAAAAGAAAAGAAAATGAAAGTATATTTAATTTTTTTAGAAAATTGGTTAAACATACTATTATTTCCAAGTAAAAGCACACATATTTTTTTTTTTGAAGGAACTACTTTATTTCTCCTTCTACTTAAAAATACAAAAAACTATTTTTATTACTAAACGAAAATACTTATTTTTTATTACCAAAATAATGATCACACATGCCTTTACTCTCCAAAATAATTATTTTCTTAGATCACTTTTTAACCTTTTAAAAACTTGACTACACATGTTATATATAAACCGTGGTAGATCTAGATAGTATTTATCCGATACTTGTATTAATATGAAAGATATAAACATAGAATTAAAATAATAATCAGATGTGTATAAACTGATACAACACATCACCATAAATATTTATAAAAAACTAGCTTCATGCATCAATTTTGGCCTTATTTTATATAGTAAAGTAAAGCAAAGCAAAGATTTCATATGCGTAATTGATTATCCAAAATATTATTTATATAGTAACTTATAGTATGAGATCATCTTCATTAATTCATGCCTCATTTTTCCACCAATAACTATTTTTTGGCAAAACAGTAGATAACCATCCATACCTACTTCCATATACTTTCATACAAAAGTATTCTTCTGGCCAAACTTCCTCCAATCACATCCTTCCACGTGTCCTCTCCCCACCCCCCTACAACCACCTAGGGGTGAAAAAGAAAATCAAATGTGTAGATGTAAAGAATTAGGAGATTTAGGTCACCTTACTACTTATCTCAACTCCATTCCCCTCACCACACAATTCAATTATAAACAAATTATAGTATAACCCCCCCCCTCTCCACACCCCACCCCACCCCACCCCAAAGAATTTGATATGACTTAATAATTATATACATGTATAATCATTATTAGTAATATTTATATATAATTATATTTGTTATATTTTAACAAATAGTATAGGATATACTATTAATGTGAATTGATTTTATTATATCAAATATCATAATTTTAGTTAGATACTTTGATATATATAATATCACTCTTTTATGTTCTTAATATTAATCGTTATGACCAGCTAATAAATATATATCATGTTTAATTAGTGTAACGGTAATCAAATGAGATGTTTTAATAAGAGAATAAATATAGCTAATTTAGACAAATATATACTTTTATAATTATAATTAGGATTATTAAGTATTTTTCTTAAAGAACACAAAAACTTTAGAAAGAGAACGTAATCAAATGAGATCTTTTAATAAGAGATAAAAGATAGCTAATTTAGACAAATATATATTTTTATGATTAAGAATATTAAGTATTTTTCTTAAAGAACACAAAAATCTTTAAAAAGAAAAACATATAATATAGAACGGTAATCAAATGAGATCTTTTAATAGGATAGCTAATTTAGACAAATATATATTGTTATGATTAAGATTCTTAAATATATTTCTTAAAAGAGCACAAAAAACTTTAAAAAGTACTTTAAAATATATAATATGGACCAAATATAGTCAAAATTTGAGATATCCTTCTTTTAAAAGCTAACCCCTACCCCACCATGACCTATAAGAATTTAATATGTATTATGAACATTAATTAAATTATATATCAAGATCATAAATCTTGGTCTATATATATAGCAACTCATCAAGAAACCAATCAATATCCCAACTCTTTAAATTTACTTTTCTTGAAGAGAAATACAAAGAGTTATTTAATAGTTGTGGGGGCTTTGGAAATTGTTTTAGACAATCTATTGAGTCTCTTTTTCACATACAATTTGCTTACCTACTTTCAATCTACTACATAACTCTCAAAAAAAAAAAAAAACTATATATCAATCACACTACCATAAATTCCCACAAAATTCATCTCATTTCTTGCCAATGTTTTCTCTATAAACATACACCAAAACCTCGAATTATTATATAATTCGTCGTTTAATCGAACATCTCATCTCAGCATCAGAATTGAATATTTCAATCGAGTTCTTTCGATAAAATTCTGTCAGTGTGACAACGGATGTCAAGGATAGTAGCGGAAAATATGTTACAAGGGGGAGAAAGTGTACAATTTTATGATCAAAGAGTACAACAAGCCATGGAGATGTCACAACCCAGCGCGTACTCTTCACCCACCCTAGGCCAAATGCTAAAGCGCGTGGGAGACGTGAGAAAAGAAGTCACCGGCGACGAAACTCCGGTGCACCGGATTCTCGATATGAGTGATACTCAAAGCATATCATCTCACTCTCTTCCTTTTGTACTCTCCTTCAACAACCTCACCTACAGCGTAAAAGTTCGCCGGAAAATTCCTTTCCCGGCGATACTCCGGCGACCGGCCGCCGGAGTTTCCACCGGAGATCCCGTCGCCGGAGAAAATCTGTTCACGAATACGAAATTCCTCCTGAACAATATCTCCGGCGAGGCCCGGGACGGCGAGATAGTCGCCGTCTTAGGTGCATCAGGGTCGGGGAAATCGACCCTGATCGATGCCCTCGCGAATAGGATCGCGAAGGAGAGTTTAAAAGGAACGATAACGTTAAATGGAGAGCCACTTGATTCGAGATTGTTGAAAGTAATCTCAGCATATGTAATGCAAGATGATCTTTTATATCCAATGTTGACAGTTGAAGAAACGTTAATGTTTGCAGCTGAATTCAGATTGCCACGTACTTTGTCAAAATCAAAAAAGAAAATGAGAGTTCAAGCTTTGATTGATCAATTAGGACTACGAAATGCTGCAAAAACAATCATTGGTGATGAGGTACGTTATATATACAGTATAATTTTTCATCGATAAAACTATCAAATTTTTTTTTAACATTTAATAAAAAATTTACTATTTTGAACAGGGTCATCGTGGAGTGTCTGGTGGTGAAAGACGACGAGTTTCGATTGGAATTGATATTATTCATGACCCTATCATATTGTTTTTAGACGAACCAACTTCAGGTCTTGATTCGACTAGTGCATATATGGTGGTGAAAGTTCTTCAACGAATTGCTCAAAGTGGAAGTATTGTGATCATGTCAATTCATCAGCCAAGTTATCGAATTCTCGGGTTATTGGATCGGATGCTCTTCTTGTCCCGTGGTCAAACGGTTTATAGTGGATCGCCTATGAACCTCCCACATTTTTTTGCTGATTTTGGTCACCCAATACCGGATAGTGAAAATCGAACAGAGTTTGCTCTGGATCTGATTCGCGAACTAGAAGGGTCCCCTGGAGGGACAAAAAGTTTGGTTGAATTCAACAAAACATGGGAAAATACTAAAAGGAGTAATGGAAACCCTGAAATCCTAACTCCCACTCATGGATTGTCATTGAAGGAAGCGATTAGCGCGAGTATTTCAAGAGGGAAGTTGGTTTCAGGGACAACAAGTGATATTCATACTAGTCCAGCATCAATGGTTCCAACTTACGCGAATCCATTTTGGATTGAAATGCTTGTGTTGTCCAAGAGATCATTTACGAATTCTTGGAGGGTGCCAGAGTTATTTGGTATTCGTCTAGGGGCAATCGTGGTAACGGGGTTCATCCTAGCTACCATGTTTTGGCAACTTGATGATTCCCCTAAAGGGGTTCAAGAAAGGCTTGGTTTCTTTGCATTTGCTATGTCAACAACTTTCTATACTTGCGCGGACGCGTTGCCTGTGTTCCTCCAAGAGAGGTACATTTTCATGAGGGAGACTGCTTATAATGCTTATAGGAGATCTTCCTATTGTCTATCTCATGCTATAGTTTCTTTGCCAGCATTGATCTTTCTTAGCTTTGCATTTGCTGCTATAACTTTTTGGGCTGTAGGCCTTGTAGGTGGATTTTCGGGCTTTTTGTTCTATTTCGCGATAATACTAGCCTCCTTCTGGGCCGGGAATTCATTTGTCACGTTCCTCTCCGGTGTAGTTCCTAGTGTAATGTTAGGTTACACCATAGTGGTCGCGATCCTAGCCTATTTCCTCCTCTTCTCAGGATTCTTCATCAATCGCGATAGGATTCCACCTTATTGGATATGGTTTCACTACCTGTCTCTAGTGAAATATCCTTATGAAGCTGTGTTACAAAATGAATTTGATGATCCAACAAAGTGTTTTGTCAAAGGGATTCAATTGTTTGATAGTTCACCACTTGGAAATGTGCCTAATGCATTGAAGGAAAAATTGTTGAGTACAATGAGTAACACATTAAATGTCAAAATTACAAGTTCAACATGTGTGACTACTGGGGCTGATATATTGGTTCAACAAGGGATTACTGATTTAAGTAAGTGGAATTGTTTGTGGATTACTATTGCATGGGGGTTTTTCTTTAGGGTTTTGTTTTACTTCAGCTTGTTGCTTGGAAGTAAGAACAAGAGAAGGTGATGAAACTACTACTCGATCGGGAGTCTATCAGATGTGAATTCAGATTTTGAATACATATCGAGTGATCAGTCAGAGGTGAATCTAGAATTTGAATACAGATCGAGATACATACATTGCTTCTATGATGGATTCACCTTCGCGCATGCTAAGGGTTGTGTTTGAATTGTAAACAAGGATGTTTAATTTGTTTGTTTTTTTTCTTTTTTCTCTTCTTTTTTTTTTTGAAGAAACAATGTGTTTTTTCATGTTTTTATTTTTACTTGAAGTACGTGCTCTTTTATTGTAATAGAATAAATGTAATATTTTTTTGGCAGTCTAATGAATTGATTATTGTTTCAAAGTCGATGAGTTTAGAATTTGAATACAAATCGAGTTCGAGCTTGAGATATGATATATAGGTTCACTACTTTTATGATGGATATGTTTTCGCACGTTAAGGGTTGTGTTTAAATGGTAAACAATGAATTAAGTTGGGATTTAGTTTTATTTTTTGTAATGTGTTTTTAGATTTATTTGTTCACTTGAAGGTACTCTTTGATTGTAGTAGAACAAAAATGTATTTTTTTTGACAATTTGACTATATTACTATTATTATTATTATGTCAAAGTTTATTTGGTGCAAAGTAGTTGGAATTGAAAATCAAGACAAGAAAAAGAAAGTTGCTTGCTTGAAGCAAATATTTGTACCCATGCACATGTAGGTCACCAAACTGTTAATGACATTATAGAACTTTTTTAAAAATCTTATATCATAGTTAATAACATGTAAATCACTAAATTAAAAATTAAAAAAATAAAACTAGAAATAGTTATGAACTTTTTCAAATCACTTGTAGCTAACAGATTTTTTGAAAATGTATCGCTAATCCATCTACTAAATAGGATTAGTGACAAAATATGTTACTATTTAGCTAGAGAATTTGTTTGTCGCCAATTTTATATTTAGTGAATAGCAACATCAGCTCAGAAATTATTAAAAATTGGAACTTAAGAAATTTGAACTTGTGTTGTAATTAAAAAATTGAGTTTATAAAGTGATTAATCAAATTAGAGAAATGTGTCACTATTCATCTGCATGCATCTTATTCTGAAGCAAATCAATGTGACAGCCAAAAGCAATTATATTGCATGCATGGATTTTTTACAAAATTATACTCAATTATTTTATCTTGATATTTTAATATTCTTGTTTTTTATTTCAAACTGTTTTTGAAAATAATTTTCATAAGTCAATGATTTATCGAAAACAATCTATCTACTCATCAAAGATAGGAATAAGGTCATCATGCATATGTGTCATTCTCTTCAAACCTCAGTGACTATATATGTTATTGTTGTATTATAAAGTACGACTCGACATGACATTTTAACAATTATTTTTAGGAAAACCATAGAATGTACTACATAATGCACTAATGAAGTTTGGAAATTGGTATAATTTTTATTTTATGCAACTTTATTTGTTTGTATTTTTCCCCACACACCACACAATTTTCAATATTCTTCTTTGTATTTTGTTTTGCATTTATCTCGTCAATTTTCATGATTGTACCTTTTGGGGGTTTGTGGGGGTACCCTTGTCCAATATATTATTTATTTATTTTCATTTATTAATAAATCAATATTTTATATCTTCATTGAAATATAGTATTTTGTTTGATATTATAATTCCTTATTAGTCTGTTTCAGAAAAAAACGTTATATTTTTATTGTTATTTTAATTAATAATTTTTATAACCACGCAAATGATATAACAAACATGTTTTAAAAACTTCATAACCAAAAATATTATAGGCAGGCTTATAAGCATATTTAATTATAGTAGTAACATTTACATGTTTGAAACTTTTGGTCATATGTCTATTTATTGTCCACACTATATTTCAACATCTCAAAAACCAGAATATTTCCAGACTGGAATCACATGCAATATTGTTGGTTTCTTGTTGATTTCCTTTAACTTATGATTGAATATAGCAGCGTACGCAGAATTTTACCTAGTAGTTATTATCGTAACTCAATTTCCTGTAGAAAGAGTAAGGTGGATATTGTATGATATGGTACGGTATTTAAAAGTTTTAATATTGTAATTTTGGTATTCAGTTTTTAAAATATTATACCATTACTATATATATCAGTTTAATTCGGTAAATGTCTCATCATACTAACACATTACACATGTAGAAATATATATTCAAAATAAAGTACAAACAACTCCTTTTGTTAATCAATTACATTTCAATCATATTAGAGTAGTCAAAGTTTCAACTTCTAAACAGACTAAATACTAGTATTAAATACTAAAACTAGATTGCATATTTGTTAGTATTTTAATAATAATAATAATAATATATATATATATATATTATTTATGTGATTATATACTTCGATCGATATGATATTCGGTATTTCAATATGTTATTTTTAATTATCAAATACCAAAACAAAAAATGTATGCCATACACCATACCATAATACTAAACCCATGGTATTAAAAAAAATTATATGATATAATAATTGGCGATCATATATGTGTCTAAATATGAAATGGTGACTCATTATTAAAGTAGAAAATACCATTATGACCTTTCTATTCGACAAAATATGTGTGTAAATTGTAATAGATAAGTTTGAAAGAAAAAAGATCTACAATACAAATTAGTTTGATTAAATTTCAATTATTTTTGCACATTTTACAATGTGTGATTGGTAGGAGTCTTTTATAGTATTGATATATACTTAATATACCAGGAAAAAAAATGCAAAGAACATCTAGTGGTAAAGAAGCAAATTAAATCTTTATAATATTAGATTGAGTCTGATCGAGCTTAAATGAAGCGACACAAATAGTGAAGACACGGCTAAACATAACACATACTTATTATAAAACCCAACGAAGTACATAAAAAATCTTGAATCTACTATTTGGTTGAAACCATAATCACATTTTTTCAAAACAAAATAAAGAAATTAGATCTCTAGTTAGGTGTTAAACTACCCTTCCAAGAAGTTCATCTATTCTCAACCACTCAAATCTAAATAATATTTTAGAATAATCCACATTAGTCCATAATATAACTCATCATTGATCAAAAGTCTCGGATTCAAGCTTTCTGGTATGGAATCACCTTTGTTAGGGAGCGTTTTACCCCTAATGTGGAATTTCTCGGCATGAATCCGAATATAGTTAGACCCAATACGGATACCGAACGACCGGATGGAAATCAAAACGAAAAAACATAACTCAATGGTCATAACCTATTTCAACTAAATAAGCTTTAATCTTTATGTAGTTATTAGTTAGGTAATCTAATCATAAGTTCACCTATAATATATAGTTGTATATATATGTGTGTGTGTGAATATGTATATATGTCCATTTAATCATCTTTCTTCTAATAATAATACAATTATGGCAAAGCCTCTTCTAATTTTTGTAGTTTTGATTCTAATTAGTCTAATTATATGTTCAAGCTCAGCTACTAACTACATTGTGGGTGATAGTTCTGGCTGGGATATTAGTACTGATCTTGATACATGGTTAGTAGGAAAGAAATTCATGATTGGAGATGTACTCGGTAAGTATTATCGATCATATTTAATATCAGTTTAAGTTATACACACTAACAGTTTAAAAAAATATCAACGCAACTTTACAGGTCGTAATAGTTTATTACATAGATTTACTTCTTGTAGGTAGGTCAACTTAACCAGATAGCGTAAATGTTCTTGAAAAAATTAGAATAAAAAACATCCTTCAACTCAACGAAACTTCTTAACTTTTAGGATCAAATCATTTCGTGTTTGCTCTTGATTATAACGGAGCACCAACATGAAATATAATGGAGGTAATTTTAGATTCATAATAAAAAAATAAAGGGCAAATGTGGACCCTTTTTTTCGAAGTATTTTGCCACATGGAATCCATCCAACCCACATTGGAGCTTCGTTAAAGTCAAGTGCAAATACGAGATGATTTGCTAAAAACAAGAGTATGAATAACCCTAAAAATAGTAATATCTTAGTTTCATTGATTATACTTCTTTTTTTTTGCAGTGTTCCAATATTCATCGGTACATAGTGTGTCCGAAGTAACGAAGGAGAATTTCGTGAGGTGCAACACGAGTAACGTGCTCGATTCGAGTAAAAATGGCAACACAAATTTCACAATGACAAAGCCAGGGGATAGATACTTTGTTTGTGGTAATAGGTTACATTGTCTTGGAGGAATGAAACTTCGCGTAAATGTAGAAAATGTAAATGGTGCAGCAGCAGGATCCCCAGCTGCTGCACCATCACCAGAGGGAGGGGCCTCATTTTCCCCTTCTTCAAAGAGCAAAAATCCATCATTTGTTCCTAACTTTGCTTTGTCTAATATTCATGTTGGATTGAATTCTATGGTACTTGTAATTCTTGGTTTTTTGTTCTTTGCATTTTCACTAGTGTAAACTTGAGGATTTCTCATTTTTCATTATCAAAATAGATTGTTTGTTTGTATATCGACTCCTCTGGCAAGTCTTGTTATCCCTATGGTTGTCTATGTCTCGAGTTGAAACAAATTACTATAATATGTCTTTGCTTACGTTACATATTAGTCAATATTTTTCACAAATTTTACGAATGGGAGCTCAAAAACCAATCTGTTGTTCCTAGTTTTGCATTTTCCAATTATGTTGGATTGGATTCTCTAGTCCTTGTAATTTATTTGGTTTTTACTCATGCTTATATATTCATGTCAAAACAGATTCTTTATTTGTACATCCGTTCCTCTAGCAAGTCTGAATATTCTTGTTGTTGTTTATGTCTCGAATTGGAACAAACTACTATAACCCATCCCCACGTAAGGATCAGTTGACATTTCCACAAATTTTACAAACGAAAGCTCTTATTTTCACATGTCTCATTCCTCACCTAAACTATGATGCAGAAAATGTTGTTGACTAGTTCTGTATAAAAGAGACAAAATTGCTACCAAAAGAACCAAGAAAAGTAAAGAAACAGAAAAAGGTAAAAGTTTAGTCCCACATTCATACACATCTTAAAAGGCATTTTCAAGATAAAGCAAGTGACTTGGTGATCAAATCTAATTAATGAATCAAAAAGGGTGCAACTATATTGATTACACCTAAATTCATATCTACTTAACCTACCAATTAAGCATATAGATTAGTTGGGCAAGTTGCCATTAACGGTCCAACTAATATAGATTCACACCAAAGAGGGCCCATTAAGAAGTATCCATTCACATAGCGCAAAATTCGAGACCTCTAGCTAAAAGGGGGAAGAAATCTAATCATCTCACCGCACCTCTTGATGGTTGGTTCCTTCCATATCTCTCAATCACATTGATTATTCTGCCCTTTTTCTAGTAAAGCAGATATGAAGGAAGAACATAAACAGAAATGTTCAACAGAAAAAGGATGAAAAACAGAAAGTGGTATTATTAAGCTTGTCGAATCCTAACATGTCGGATCAACAAAATCGGCCAATTTCGAATCAACTATCTTACAACTGCAGGCTAGGTAAGCAAATATACATCAATTCTGGATCCAAACTACAGTACAGGTAGCTGTTGCTTATGATTATGGTCCCTCTATCTCTATGTATATTGCTGTCTCTAAAAGAATCAAGAATTCCCCAATCAGAGAAACCACAGGATTGAGCCATTACACATACATCCCCCACACCAGTAGAAACAGCTTCTTGCAGTACACGTTTTACAATTATCCGACTTTTGTATTGTTGTAATCAAACGAACCTTGTCGAGTTCCTGTATGAATACCCAGGACTGGATTTACTTTCCCCTTGTATCTGGAGCAGAAGCATTGTCCTAGCATTGGATCCCCCACTATTGTCAGCAAATGAATGAGATTCCTATACCAGATTTCGTGTCAAAAAATCATTAACAGCGAGACTGGCATCTCCATGTGACACAGCATCTTCAGGTTCTGGCATATAGAGAGTTGACACAGATGCCTGCGCATTTAGGAACAAATGAACTGTCAGCGTATAGCATTTCACGAGAGAAAACAAAAACAAAAAAAAAAAGAGAAAAACCAAAAGGAGTGAACAAAGTTTGGACCAAGTTAAGGTGCTAATATAAAATCCCCTGATCATAACAGATCTACATAAACAGTTGCTAAAAGCATCCATCCCATAAAGAAAGAAATATAATTCTAAATAATCATTTAGAAGAATGGTTCTTGAACAGCAGATTAAGAGGAGCAGAAGAATAAGAAGATAGAAACCACCTGATTGGGAACAACACAAGAAAAATCGAGCTCATGAAAGTAAAAACAATCAAGAAAATGTAGTCTGAAGAATGAAGTACAACCCCTCGGGATAAATACTGCAGAAGAATTCTTTTTCATATTGCACGTCTCCAACAAAAAGGAGAATGGAACCTGAACTTCATGAACCAGTTACGAGTGATCCTCGGGTGTTTTCGATTCTTTTTTTATTTCATAACTGAGAAATCCTCAGTGTGTAAGCTGGCCCAAACCCAGTTAGCCCACAGGTTCAAAACTCAGCACAGTATGAGCCCATCCCTCTATGTTATACATATATACCATGTACTAGGGGTGTTCACGGAAAACAGAAAAACAAAAGAAGAAATAGACATTTTTTGGTTTGGTTTAGTTTTGGTTTTAAATTTTAAAAACTGACAATTTGGTTTGGTTTTGGTTTCAAGGAATAAATAACCGAATCAAATTGACTACATAAATACCTTAGTTAAAAATTATGAAGAGTGTATTTTTATTCACAATTTTTAAAATTTTACGGTACAAACTAACTCAACCCCAAAAGCTAAGCCCATGAAGAAAGAATTGTCCAAGATCATATAAGGAGACCAAGGACCCTTATCCCACCTATGTGAGACTCCAACACTCCCACCCACCACCCCACAGGCCCAGAGCAGGACATTTGGAGCGTGGACAATATAAGACAACAATGAAACAATGATTTGGGATGGAACGGGCTCTAATACCATAATAAAGAATGGACCTTGGGCCTAACTCAACCTCAAAAGTACATACATGAGGTGAGGACTATCCAAACCATATAGAGAGACCACCGATCCCCTTAACCCTCGATGTGGGACTCTTCACACACGCACCCGTCACACACAAGAGACATATGGAGTGTGGGCAATTTTAATATGGGGTCCAGCATCGGAAAATTTGAATTGGAATGGGTCCTGCTCTAGTACTATGTTAAATAGACCTTGGGCTTAACTCAACCCCAAAAGCTAGCTCCGGGAGAATCGCCAAGACCATAAGAAGAAACCAAGGACCCCTTATCCCACCGATGTGGAACTCCAACATATTTATTACACTCTTGGTTCATAATCTAGGTATTTTCTTTATACTAATTAAATTATTTACCTTTACTTTCTAGTTCCCATTGTAGTCTTTATTTTGATAATTACAAAATTCTATTTCATGTTCAAAATAACTTCTTTGTGAGTCCTTTAATTATTCATCATTGTTTAATTCAATTATCATCGAGATATCTTGGTAAATCACAACGTAAGAAGTTTTATCAAGTTCCTTTAAATGGCTAAATTCTTGGACAATGCTTACAATTTTCTCGAAGAAGCTACATATATAACCTGTATATATATAGTTCTTTCTTCTCTTAAAAGAGTAATTGATTTGGTAATGAAATGTTGAGATATAGTTGATCTAATATGTGCTTGGAGGTATATTGTCATGCATTTAAAATTCGGCAAAAATCGAACTAACCGACAAAAACTGAAGCGATGAAAAAAACAACTTAATTGGTTTGGTTTGATTCCAACATCTGAAAAACTGACTTAACTGGTTTGGTTTCCTTTTAGAGGCAAACCAACCCAAAACCGAACCATGAACACCACTACCAGGCACTGACATGGTTCGAGCTCGTGACATGTGCCGGATTGATTGCATAACACGAGCGTACATCATTGACAAGACCAGAAGGCTTTACAAAGTTTGATCTAGAGTTGAGGGGCTTGACCAATATTAACCATGGTAGACCAGTGTTAACAAGGAGCTGACCAAGTTTTGACCACTATTAGAGTTTCTAGGATGAATCGAGCATGGCTCCACACGTCCCACTAGCCGAAGACTCATTTTGTTATGTTAGCACTTCTATTATCTTAAGTACTTGGACTTGCGCTCAAGCCCATTGTTTAGCTAGTAGTATTGAGTTTGAGTAATGTGCATTTTTTACCTAGTTTTGAATGATATGTTTGTGAGGCTCTATATAGAGACCTTTTGGGTTCTTGAAGAACTCCTTGGGTTGCTATTGAAGGTGTATCTTCCTCCAGTAAATTTCATATCTTTGGATCAATTGTTAGAGGATGTAATTATTTTCATATACTTGGCTGAATTCTATCGATTTGGTTCCTAGATCCTATCTTTCTATCTCTTGTCTTAGTCTATTCTTATTTTCTTTGTGAATTTTCCTTGTTTGCTATTTCTTTCCATTGTCACCTATCGACACATCCATACCATGCTACTTGTAGAGCGGTTGGCATTAAATACTTCTGTATAAATCAGGAGGCAACGCACCTTTGCATCAAACTGCATCTCTCCAGAATCATCGGAAGTGAGGCATGCACCATGGGCTTTCAACCATTCCACACAATCCTCAACACCATCTGTGTCCTCGCTTTCTTCAGTTGTTGATAAGACACTTGTGAAGCCTAGAACCTGGGCAATGTAGGTGACCGGAACAGTAGGCCGATTTGAACGAGACATACATCTAACAGCCGCATATCGCATTTTATCAGCATATAGATCTGCAAAGACAAGTACACATCATCAAATTTAGCAAAAAAAATGCAATAGCTAAATTATCAACCATTCAGAACAAAACACACCCATAAGACACGTGTTAAGATTAGGAGCTGTCTTGTATAATCTGAAGTAGGCAACATAGTTTCCAGTGGACACAGCTGCTCGAACTGATAGAGCATGTTTAACAGCATCGTTCTGTCTAGCCTCTGCTGGTAATCTGGAAAAGGAAAATGCACAACAAAATAGTTTAACATTGCAAGTTTGATAAGAGGAGGTTTTCCAGTATGTATTGACCATATTTTGAGCAGATTTTCTCAAGCTACCAGCACCCAGGTGTATGGAAATTGAAGCCAGATATACTATGAGTTTGACAAAAATAATGGATTAGACCACAGAAAGACTACAATTCACTTTCCCTCTGTGGCACTAGTGTTACCTTTTGCAATATAAAATAAACTCCTTTGAGCTATGGACTAAATTGTGACATTTGAGATTTCTATTCAACTTAAACATAACTACATAAGTTGATGCCCTTTTTTCTTTATTCTAGGTTCACTTGAAAGGTAACTTTCCATCTTCTCTTCACACTCTCTGTCTTCTGCTTTCTTCCCCCACTCCCTTCCTCACTATCACACCCCCAAAACCCATCCCTTCCCACCTCAAGTCTCTATCTTCTTTTTTCTTTTGGTTTTCTCCTTGCATAACAAATTAAGATGATCAGGGGAATGGACACACTCCTAAATTAAGCACGAGCTTAACTGTTCTGATTTAGCCTAAACTTTGACAAGCTTATGTTTATATTAAGGTCAAAAATGAAAAGGTAAAAAAGTTTTGCATAGAGGTCAGGAATTAAAATGCACAAGTCTAACTGGCCAGTGAATAGTCATGCAGACTCATAAGTCATAACTAGCAAAAGATATGAGTTGGTGATCCACACTGGTTGAACCTGTTGCATAGCTAAGTCACAACTAGAAGGAATAAACCATAGAGGATTTGTCAACATCTGTCTGCTGCAATTTAACCTCACAATCATCATTAAGGTTGCAGGAAGCAAGGATGTCACGAATGAAATTATGTTACATGCAAATCTTACCAGATCGCCTCTTTTTCTTTTTTTCTTCCCTATAGCCGTTGCAGATGCCTAAAAAGGACTAACCAGAGGAACAGCAAAAGTACTTTGGGTGCTCACAAACCAAATGACAGAATGGAATGGAAGCAGAGAAATAAGCAACACGGCAAGACTTGCAAAAGTTTCACAAAAAAGAACGCAAGAAAACCAGTATAGTAAGTAGCTGACTGACCTAGACAACGCTAATAGCAGATCTCTGTTGTTACTAGAGTGCAAAAGAACACAGAGTAGATTATATGCAGCAAATTCCATATCACATCCCTTGATTCCTTCTGCATAAAGCGTTTTTAGCTGCGACTGACACTGCATATACCAGAACTAAGAGAGTAAGTCTAAGAGTAACACTGAAGCAGATAAACCAATGATGTCTTCGCAGCAAATTACACATTTGTTCATGACATGTCCAAAAACTTTGGTCCAACGCAATTCAATATTGCAATTGTGCCAGCATGCATACTCATTTAAAACAAGAAAAAGATTGAAAAGTTTTAAAAACATATCAAGGTAATAGTTCAGGAAAAAACTTTCCAACACAACCAAACGATTTTAGGGAGGAGGTGGGGAACATCTACATTGCTTTAATCAAAATAAATAAGCAGCTATACATATAAATTTACTGCTCAGAACACAATGCTTCTTTGCGTGTTGAGAAAGACCAAAGTAGGACGCTAGCAGAAAGAATCTGCATCTAGAAAAGAAAAAGGATATAGGTGAAGCCGGAAAAATGTGGGCAGTGATCCAATCAAGTAATGCCAAAGTACCAATAAAGCATCAGGAAAGAATGACCCAACATTAGTAGTAAACACCAACAGAGACAAAATGCCATTTATGTATCCACATAATTCAAAATAAGGACTTATTTGTGGCATAAAATGGACCATTCTTATACCAGAAGTGAACCCTGAAAGGGCTATAAGAACTATAATGGCAATACTAACAAATAATCATATTGCATTTTACCAGCTAAACTTCCCTTGCAAGTGCGGGTGTATAAAAGGATTTGGACCATGGAAAAAGGTAGCATAAATTGTCCATAGAGAGCCAAAAACATTTCACCCTGATATACTTAAACTTCTGGATTGGAAGCCCCAGTAAGGGATTTCACTCTTAACTAAATTCTATAAATTAGTACATAAACTTGACTGTAAAAAGGATCCAGCATTCACTAACAATAAAACAAAGAAGTGTCCAACTGAAATATAAACTGTGTGGAAGTACTTTCAAACACACTAGCATACAAGAAACTTCAGAGAGGGATTAAGATTCTAAGTTATGACAAATTCTGCGAGTTCCCACCATGGGAAGGAGATACCTGATTATATTCCGACAAGTCCCCAACTTCTATTGCCAACCGACCATGTGTTTCATACACCTAAAACAGAAGGCGGGTGAAGAAGATATTAATAAGAAAAAATAATACAACATCTATTGTAAAGAAAGTTCATATCAATCATTTTCAGAAAATAAATTCAGTTCCTAGAATTGCCAGTGTATATGATGATGAAAATTTTATGTCTTGCTCCATTTGAATAGTGAAATTAGCATAAGGAAATATACCTTGACTGTTAACTCGTTGCGTATGCGTTGGACTGTAAGATCTTGCCGTATTGATTTTAACTGATCGCATTTGTAAAGGTAGTTTTTCGGAGAAGTTTGAACCATGTTTAATGCTTTTTCTAAGACTTCTTCTGGTCTCACCTGCAAAAGCAGAATCACTTTTGAGAAATCATCAAAACTTGCGAAGTGAAAATTGTCAATAGATATAATGCATTCCCCTTGAATCTCAAGTAACAACAGAAAGAATCAACAGACTACCGTTGCAGGGTCAGGTGCAGAAGTAAGACGTAAGTAGCGTTTCTCAATTTCCTGGCAGGTTCCTTTGACAGTAAGAGCATCCCAATCAATATCTTCAACAGCACAGTTACCATTTTCCTCAATGTTTTTGCTAAGCACCAAGGCAGTAGCCCTCCTTGCATACACATTTCCAGCTCCTCCATTTCTGGATCGATTATCATTAGCAGCTATGCGACTTCCATGCCCTCTCTCAAAACGCTTTGATCGATTTTCACGCCTCCTTCTTTCCTCTGGTGTATCTGCCGTTGCTCCTGCAGCAGATTTATAGGCTGATTGACTTCGTTCCTTATCACTATCACTGGATGCTTCACCGTTATCTGTCGCATCCATTCCATCACCAACACACTGCCTCTTAGCTGGCCTAAAGACATCAGTTTTGGGGGTTTTCCGCTGTGGTAAAGAAAATTTCACATGACTCGAATTATTCACCTTGTTATCTGACTTTCCACCTGAAAACTGTATGCAATCACTCAGATGAGAGACATTTTATTTGGTCATATGGATCTAGTGCCAAACTGACGGAAGCAAAAGATTAAAACACCCCAGGCTTTAAGATTTAAGTAGAACTAAGCCAAAAAGACCAGTATCAGATGTGCCAATCTCATGTAAGAAAAATAATAGCTGGGTCAGGACAGAGTTCCACTTGTGTACCTAAAACAACAATTTAACACCCCTTGACACACTAATAGATCCAATGTGATCTTGCCTAAGAAGCCGCTTTGGTTCATGCGATGCAAAGAAAAACATAGTATGCTACCTAACCCAAAAAGTAGTCGCTGGTTGATTCCACTTGTATCATACTATTATGCTCTAAGAAACCTGGACTAATAGCCTGTTTGACCAAGCTTTTGGAAGGCCAAAAATGTGTATTTTTTCTAGAAAGTGCTTATTTAAGAAAGAGTGAAGTGTTTGCCTAAGCTTTTGGGAGAAAACAAGTGCTTTTGTGAGTAGCAGAAGCTGTTTTTCACACGCTAAAAAAACTAATTTCCCCAAAATTGCTTCAAAATAAGCTGATTCCAACCACAGGATGCTGGCCAGAAGAAATCACCAGAGATTGGGTGTGGATAAGAATTCTAGGGCTACCACTGTGTCTGTGGTCACAGAACACCCTCGAACAGATCGGAGAGCAGTGCGGTGGCTACATCGACAGAGGAGGAAACGTCTCTGAAAAACCATCTGCATTGGGCTAGAAGCAAGGTGAAAGGAGACGGAAAGTTGATTCCGCCGGAGATAGAGGTGGTCGGTGGAGGCATGGTGTTCACAATCCCGATATGGGTGGAAGCTCCAGTCACTTTCAGAGTAGAGAAGGAGAAGACAGAGGTCGGGGCCTTTGAAACAGTGGGTAATCAGAAGCAGAGACCTATTTTGATGAAAGACTCTACTTTTGGAGAGACTAGTCACGTGGGTGCAGCAGGACGTAAGGAAAATTCAAATAAAAGGGCACATGGATGTTTAATGAAGGGGAAAGAGCCATTATGGGCTGTGGCAGGTAGGGTAAAAGAAAATTTGGGCCTAAACTTAAGCCCAAATAATTTTACAGTCCAGGAGGCAATTAAAATAACGCAGGAGGAGGACATAACAATGGAAACAGAAATTCAAGCCATTATCTCTCATCTTAACACTGTAAGTGCAGAGATGGAGATTTTTGAAGGGGAGAGAGAAATTTCGAATGATCAAATTGACAATCCAGCAGACAAGTCAGTAACAGCAGGCTCAAACAGGGTGATGAAGGTGAGACCTTAGTCACACCGTCAGATGATCAACCTTACGTGGTGAATCGCATCGGAGAAGAACCAACCCCACTGAGAATGGAATTACCAGCAGAGGAGAATGAACAAATAGAAAACATGACTGAATGGATTGAAGAGTATATAATCAAGCTAAGTACAGAATTTGGGGTCGATTTCAAAGGGTGTGAGAAGAAGGCAAAGGAGCTGTTCATGAAAATAGACAGCAACAAGCAACACAATAGAGAAATGCAAGTCACAGTAAAGAAGAAGGGGGTAACAGAATTGAAAAGGCTAGAAATTGACAGTAAATTTTGGAGCTATGGCTCTAGAAGTAAGGGTGGATATCTACCTATAACTGATCAATGAATTTGAAAATTATTTCCTGGAATGTGAGGGGGTTAAATTGTAGTAGAAAGAGGGGAATAGTCAGGAATATAATTAGATCTTGGAAGGCTGACATTGTTTGTCTCCAAGAAACTAAATTGAGAGGGGATATCACAAACATAATAAAGGAAGTATGGGGTAG